>LGRX02014811.1:0-28753 GCA_001247695.2 Cymbomonas tetramitiformis
TTGCAGAATCGTGACCGTTTTTGCAAAATCTGTCCGTTTTTGCAGTTCTTGATAGTGGTGAGTGTTTTTTTCAACTTGCAAATTTCCAACCGCGATACGTACCCGGATATGCCTAAGCGCAAGTTTAAGTATGAAGAGTTCAATGACGCTGAGATGCTTGCTTTGCATGCGGAACAACGATCCCAACGACGGACTCGTGTTGCTCATGAAGCGAGTTTCTTGAAAAGCCCGTCCGCTTTTCATGAGTGCGTGGAGGTTGAATTCCTCCCCGCCATCAAGCCGAATAACAAAGAGTGGACTAAGAAAGTATTTGATGATGTTCACGCGGATAAAAGCGCACGAGTAAAGCGCAGTGTTGTTCCAAAAGAACAAATGGCTTTACTTGTGGACAGCTTCAATCCGAAGAACTTCATGGCTGCGAAGAAGATCAAAAGTCGAACATTTGTCGACTTGTTTGCCGCGGGTTCGGAGATCAATCAAAACTTAAAACCAGTTCTAGAAAGTCGTTTTGAAAAGGATGAGTTTAAGTTCATTTCAGTGGACAGCGACACTAAGGCAAAAAATGTGAAGGGCTGGGTCCCTATGAACATCTTCAGTGTCAACGACAACTGGAAACTTTTAGGACAAATGTTCATTTGTGCACCGCCTCCAGATGGAGTGAGTGACGCGGCGATCATGTATTTCGCAGAGCACTGCAAAGATTTTTGCGCGTTTTTGGTGCCCGAGATGTGGCTCGTGCTGACCGTGCCTATCCTCTTCGAAGAATGTGGTGGGCAAAAAAGCAAGAAGAAAAGCTCATCTACGAGATCGAGGGTGTTCGAAGCATGCGCTGGATTGTGTGTGCGTTAAAGAAAAGCGCAAAGACCTCTGTGAAACTTAGCGTTAAGCCAGGATTAGAACAGGCTTACGCCGAGCGCAAACAGGCAGCACAAAGCGCTTCTAGTAATGGGGAAGATGCTCTTGAAGATGCTTTGCGTAATGATGCTTCATAGATGCTAGCGATGCATCGTTTCTCGGTAGGAACGCATGTTACATGGAACATACCGAGAAATATTATATCATAGAAGTACATAATGCGTGTGCGTATGAAATGCTTGAATTTTGTTATGCTCGCTGTGCTTGTGTTTTTGGCGTGCATATTTGTTGTCGACACTGTTAAGAACTGCAAAAACGGACAGGAATTGCAAAAACGGTCACGATTCTGTAAAAGCCGACACTGGAAAACGTATGAGTGGGATACTCGTCACACTTGAGAGCGGCAAATGGAGTATTTGACTCCGCGACACCCCCCCCCCCGACTTCGTATGTTTTAAAGAAATAAAAATTCGCGATATTGTGAATTTGCAGGAACAATAATTGTAATAAAATTGATTTCAAATTAAAGACAGATTGCCTGATTTCAACTGCCAGGTCATGCCAATCGCGGCGTGAGCATTGGTTCGGAAAATGCTTTTCATGGGCGATGATGTTGGAGCTGCCACGAGTACACCAGATTTCCAGTTAGGACTGGGGGGTGGGGTTCTCTTTTCACACATACTGTCAAAACCTAGCTTGGGAGATATAGTAGCGAGTGCTTTGACCGTGATCAATCGTGCGAGAAGGGCGGCATGGGAGCTGCCGATGTTGAAGCGCTCCAGATATAAAAAACATGACGCAATATATGAAATATTAAAAATAACACGAGATATTGGCAAATCAGATGGTAAAATAAAGAATACCCTCTGGACATGTCGTTCTGTGCGATTGATGTATAAATCCTGTCCAAAACTAAATATTCATTGCAGAAACGCCATGTGGAAGGCGATAGATTTGACTCTGTCTATGTGGATCCTGCACCGCTGCAATGCACCCAATTGAAACGCCCTCGCACACCATGCTGGCATGAATCGTACACCCGACATCATGTTTTTTCCTTTTGTTTTCCCTTTGAAAGCGGTGAAAGCGAAGTTAAAACCCCCTCAAAAGTGAGGTTTTTTGAGGATATAAAGTGGGGCGGTGCGACCGAGCGCTATTTGAGCGCTCTATGAGCTTGGCCTTTAAAATACCTTCAAAATGATACCCAACATTAGTCCTCGGAAACACCGCCCGTTACTTTAAGTCGTGATCTGGAACTTATAAATTCTGATTCAATCCCACTAAGTATGTACGCCTAGAATGTGAAAGGGGTTTCGCATCGTATAAATGTCCCATTCGAATCTACCCGAGAGTAATCCGGTTGAGCAGGCCCGAGAGAACTATACAAGGTCACCCCACAACGGTCGCATGCATGAAGCAGCGCACTCAGAACGACACGCATACCCGTGCGGAGTGTGAACCGCGCTCATGTCCGCCTGTTGGTGCGAATGAAGGAAAGCTCCGGAGGGGTCCATGTGGGCGAGGGCGGCACTACAAGCGACAGGAGAGAACGGATGACGGACCGTGCCAGAAGGGCAAAAAAACATAGAATTACTATGCAGCTGATGTCAAGGTTGATATATAACCTTTCAGACTATGCGGCTGCTATTGAACTGTAGCAACGCGCAACAATATTTGGTGGGCGGGGTATGAGTGCAGTCTCTGGTGTCCAGAAGTATCTGCTTGAGCGCAATGCTCCTCATATACCAATGCCCTCAGGCTTCATAAGCGTTACCACCATCGGGTTGTGAACCCGAGGACATTGGGTGAACTAACAGTATCGGCTGATCGAATTAGCCTGTTGATACTCGCATGTTGTTCAGTTCATGCTTGAAACGAAGACGCGTCCTCTCAGAACAGTTTGTTCTTCAAGAACTTGTCTTGCTTCGCCATCGAGATGCCGTACTCGGCCTCTCGATGACAGATGTCACTCATGGTGAGTGGATGACAGATATCATGACTGTACATGTCATAGTCGACCGTACTGACAATACTCGACGACTGTATGTCATTATAACATATGACATGACATGACATGACATGACATGACATGACATGACATGGCATGACATGACATGACATGACATGTATGACAGGTATGACACGTATGACACATATGTCATCGGTCATATCCTTGACAGATCTCCCCTCTTAGAAGAGTTGTGACCTCACAATATAGGGTGCATACCTTTGTATATGTCTTTGATGTCTTTGTTGTTGAGCTGGTACCAGTCTTCTTACACCGATGAGGCGTCCCTCAAGGTGTTTTTAGGATATTGGGGGGAACTGAGTCCACTTTAAACCCTCACCTTAGGCATATAGCCTTACAGTTCTTAGGATGTAGCCCCCATGAATTGCGTATCGTATTTCAGAGTGACGTTTCAAGGTATCTTCCGAGGTTTACGTTACGGATAGATATAGCGCTGCCGTTCGTATCGTATTTCAGAGTGACGTTTTTACGGCTTTATATAATGCATCCACCTCTTCCTCCCTTCAGAGAGCTTACTCCCCCGAAGTTCACAGGAATACTATGGAGGGTCCCTTTTGGGGGCTTGGTTTAATGCAAACGGAGTGGGCCCTGCTTAACGAGATATCGGAGGGTCTCTATGAGTCCACTTTAAATCCTCACCCGATCTGCCCCAGTGCTCCTTTTATTTTTCGGTCCGGTACGCGCGCACTGACGAACATTTCATAGATTGGATTCGACAACGTACTAATGTGAAATTCGTTTTAGTTATGTATGTCAATCATAACTCAGGATCACAACTCCGTCCACCTCAGTATCCGGTAGCTGCGGATTACTGGCCATAAGATCCGAATGACAAACCACGGTCTGGCAAAGGTAGCATAGCAGTTTTTATTTATCCACAGATATGGTACCCGCATGTATGCGTATCTGTGCAAGGGTATGATTTGGTACAAGGCTCACTACACCTTAGCAAGGAAGGATCAATTTCCTGCTCCTGTCATATCAATTTGATGCAGGGTAAAAATGTTAGGGATGTAACCCTGCAGTTCTTGGGATGCAGCCCTGCAGTGCAGCCCTTTTTTGGGATGCAGCCCTGCAGTTTTTGGGATGCAGCCCTGATTATTATTCGGTCGGCAATCATTGGCCAAAGTCATCGGCTATCAGCTTTTGACTCAGAAGCCACAATGTTATAGAAGCTACGACCTATCGTGACCATATGCGGCAGTTATGCCTTCAGCATACGTAGACAATATGATTATGTGGAACTTATAATCCCACTTAAGTTGCATCATGTTAAATTTATCCAGGTGTTAACAAGTGTTCAGGATTTGATAAGGGGTTGACGCCCCACAGGCCAAAGGTCATTGTCTCGTAAGGCTCGCTTCAAGTGCGCGGCTTTGAGGATCAGCGTCCCGGCGAGGCACAGGCATGATGCTTCCTTGATTACAATGGAGCTGGAAATGAGAATGCTCAAGATATCCGAAGACAGGAAGGCTTTTTGTTGGCCAGAGTTGCTGTCTAGATGCTTAACCTCTATGGGATTGCATTCGGATACAAACTGTGCAACCATACATGTGATTTATGCATTGGTGTATGACTTTGATGAATTGTCTCTTGTCATGAACCAGGAAGGAATGACGGGCAAATAGCTAGAGCGGCGGATCTCACTCACTCGGCTTTGCTGTTATGGAATTCGATGCCTGAATGGCACAAATGGCAATCCTTGGCTCAGATGCTTTCCTTCAGACACTAGCAACAACTTGTGTGCCAGCCTCTCTAGATTTGGGGAAAAACCATGGATTAACAATTCATCAATCAAAACACATGTTACCAAGACTGATTCAACGAATCCTTCAACTCTTGAAATTCAACAATCAGCATCTCAGGCTGTTGACGTCAAAGTAATAGTCATAAGCTTACAATATAGCTTATTCACATTTTAAAAAAACATCGTTCTCCTATGTCAGTGCCCTTCATATAATATGATAGAGCTGGAGAAATGTGCATCTATGATTTTTTCATAATGAACTTCATGTGTCAGTAAGTCAAATACAGACTTCATTTGATGCTTCAATCGGCATGATGTACCGTGTCATCAAACTTTATGACTGCTATACACATATGCTGGAACTTTTCATAAGATTTTTAATCTTCCAAGCAAAATCACAATGATGTAAAATCAAAATAGTGTAAATCAATTTGTGGCAGCTGTATGAAAAATGAATGAACCTATACTCCTTCCTCCCCCTTTAAAAGAGGTATATCAAACCAATCAGATGGTGATGGAGAATGCCATTCAAATATTATGTTATGTGAAAAATGGTTTGATAGAAAATCAGACTGAGATTACTCATTGAATCAAGTGCTTTCGAGGTAACAATGTCAATACGAACACCGATTCTCTCTACGTCATACCGGCAACATGCCTGACGCTTTTGAATGTGGCGAATGCCAGATGATGTCAAATGCCAATGTCAATTCACTATGATTCAATATGCAGTTTTTGGGTTGCAGCCCACATACATTGTTGGTTCAGGATCACAATAGAGTGCCTAACTTTAGACAATGTTTCTGGATAATGATTGTCATAATGAACAACGAAACTAGTGATGGTACCGAAGCTCACTTTGGTATGGAAGCTAAGAGTAAATCAAGAATATGAATATCATTTCTCTACTGTCGTAAAAGGCTCACAGATTTAGTGGCTGTAATGACAACAACTTACTACGAGCTGTATTTCCGTACTTGATGAATGGCTGGTATGTCATTTCATTGTGACTAGAACATGGCATCGCCTAGTGATAGGTGTATATATGAATCTTATTCAGTACATGATCACTTATTTCAATGGTACCCATTTTATTTTTGGGCATACACTATTCAGAATGATCTGTGCTTGGAAACCATCTGTAGATTGCGGGTTCGATTTCCCGCCATGGCTTTTTCCAAGCTTCGTGGCCTAATGGACAAGGCGACAAATTTCTAAACATTCCAGAATGAGCTTTCAAAGAGTTATAACTCCTCAATGAGGCATGTGTGTCTTATGTGCCAAAATGATATGAAACCACAAGTATGATGTCAATCTATATGTGGATGGTTTATACCATTGTATGCTATTCCATAAATAAGTAGTGATGTCAGAATAAAATTTTGGACAATTGCAACTCAGTACAAACCCGAGTGCATTCGAGTCCACTTGTATGCTCAGAATCTGAATCTAATGTACATTCTATATGCACAGGATATAATATATTTTCTATGTGATTCTGGATTCAGGAACTAGAGTCAATGAAAAACTCCTTTCCTATTTCAGACGATGAAACCTTTATTCCCTTAGGTGCAATACGTTATCTTAAGGAATAGTCATTTTCAATACAAGTTTCAATCGATTTTCTCAAATCTGTCACCTTTATGATGGTCAGACTGGTCAATTTTACAGCATAACCCACTTCCCCTTGTTGAAGGAGATGACTCCTGTCATAGGGCGGTATGTTGGCTGTTTTCATATGACACATGGAAAACATGAGTGACTCGGCAATCTTGGAGAATTTCGGGATAAATATCCTGAATTGGCCGATTATGCCCAAGAATGACCGAAGGTTAGACTTGCCATCTTTAGCCATGCGGCGTAGAGGCTGCTTGCCAACAGTTGGGTTATAGGTTGTGTAGCTATGTCAGCTATGTTGGAGGCTGAATAGCCATGACTGCACGGACTCTGTCTTCCATGACGGATAGATCTCTGAGATGTGGTGTCCGATAAATCAATATATTTGACAACAACTCAACCTTAAAAGGTCTGATGAAAAGCTGATGATCTCTGCTGCACTGTATTTTTTTGATGTGCACTACTGAAATGTAATATAATAATCTCACAGAATAGGCATTGTTCAATGGCGGTATGATCAGATATGTAATGATCAATGAAGACAAGATGACCGGTATGGCTTAATCAGCAGGCATGGCTACCTCAAAGAGATGCCAATACACGGATACATTTCATGACATAAGGACAATATACTTTATTATGTAGCCTTCAAAGGGAGCTAGCATTTATGCTGCGTTGGTCAGCTCGGTGGCTTTGACCTATCTAGGTGTTGTACTCAGGCCGTAGCCTGCATATTGCATTGAGTATTCTTGACACCTTTAATGATCCAATCAGATGATATGTATGAAATATCAAGAATGGTTGCCCTTTTTCAGTGATCATCGGTGGCAGAGGCTATAGTGCTTGCACCGAGTCAATATACAATTCTAGTCTGGACACATGCCCCTACGGTCCTGGAAAACGTTAGTATGCTGATAACGACATGCTAAACGCGTGCTAACGACATATTAACGAATTATAACAATGCATGCTAACGACATATTAACGGTCGGTAGTATGTTGTTAGAATGTCGTTAGCACATGTCCTAAGATGAATTTATATGTTAACGACATGCTAACGACATACTACCGATATGTGCTAACGACACACTAACGCAACGTTAGCATGGCGTTAGCACGTTCTTAGTAGGACATACTAACGGCATCATAACGGCATATTAACGGCATACTACGGACATGCTAACAATGGCAAGCCAAGTGGTTTAGTATGCCAATATGATGTCCATAGCATTGAATTAGTACGTGCTTAGAATAATATGTCCATGCTAACGCAACCATCATAAACGCATACTAAAAACATGCTATGGACGTGCTACGCGGATACTAACACTGATATGATAACTTATGTTAGCATGTTCATATAGTGTCATTAGCATGCCTTTAGCATGCTATGATCGTACTAACAAGTACATACTAAACGCATACTATCGACATGTTATTCACATGTTAACGATACGATACTAACGACATGCTACGGACGTACTACATACATACTAATACCGATATCATAACTGATGTTAGCATGTGCATATAATGTCATTAGTATTCCTTTAGCATGCTATGCTCGTGCTAATGATTACGTACTAACGATATGCTATTGACATGCTAACGGCATACTAATGGCATGCTAACACCGGTGTTAGCATGCACTACACGCATAACACACGCGTATAAGCGGGGAACAAATTTGTGACCAGCATGCTCAACTAAGCAGGTTTGTACACAGGAAAGCAAGTGAAGACTATTAGCAATACAAACTGAATAAAAAAAGGTATTAATACAGACCATGGTCGATAAAGACCTTGGCCAATGTTCACGGATTCAAGTGATCCTACTAGTTTGAGCCATGAAAGGCTTTTTCAACCGCCCCTTTGCGGATGTAGGAGGCGTCAACTACTAGCGCCACCGGCTGCTTCTCCAGGGCGGCGTCCTTTTTCCCGCGGAATGCGGCGTAAAAGAACTTTTCAAATGCCTTGGCCTCCTTGGAATCCTTCGTCTCCAAAAAGACCTCGGTTTTTTTATGATTGTGTTCAAAGCACCAATGGCTTTCCCACCGAACTCGTCAACGCCGACGGTTCCGGTCCGGTGGTTCACTTTCTTCACCTGAGGAAAAACACTATTCAAGTTAATTGGCAAGCAAGAAAAAACAAGGGAAACCGTATCGCTGTAATAACATGCTATGAGCATACTAAAGACGTGTTAAAGACGTACTAACTAATAAAAACTTACAGCGAGCAAGGGAAGAGTTTGCATACCTCTATGGCAAGGAAGAGGGGGGGGAGCTTGAGGGCCTTGGGGTCCTCCCAGTGCCCGACCGTCGCGGAGAGGTCACATGCGGTGACCTCTCCCGCGAGGAGCGGGACCTCCGCCTTGAGGGACCCACTCGAGGTGAAGTAGCAATCCTCACCAAGGGGGGGATCCACCTCCTCGTCGTCATCGGTTTTCCGGCAGAACACCCATACGTGTGTTCCAACCGGGTACCTCTTCACGAGGTCGGCGTGATCCTCTTCGTCACTTTCGGAAGGCTCCCCCCCCTTCACTTTTTTTCCATGCCTTGATCTTTTGGAGGGAGAGGCTACAACCGCTTGCTCCCCGCCCACCACCTCCTTGGTGGCCTCCTCCTTCTCCTCCTCCTCCTCCTCAGCCACAGTATGGCTGAGTTGCTTGACCCAATGGTCTAAAAGATAATCGCCTGCAAAAAAGTATTGACATGTTCAGGTAGATATTACGTCGCTAATATGCTATGAACGTGATATGCTATACTATGCACGTGCTAACGCGGACGTGCAACACGAAAGGTGAACTATGTTATGACAGACGCAGTATGATAAAGGAGTCATAACGTCGTGCTAACACAGTCCTAAGCGTTGCAAGAGGCAAGAAACTTACGTGCTTCCAGCAGCGTACCCTTGCCTTCCTCCCAATCCTTGGGAAGAGACAGGGTCTCGATCCCTGCTGCTTTGAAGGCGGCGATTTTCGCCTTCTCAGTGGGCTCCGATATTTTTAGCCCTTCCGCCCCGTCGACCTTGGAATACGGGTGGTTGGGACACGGCTTGTGTACCCATTCCTTCCCGTCCTTCAACCATCGCCCATATTTCCACGCGGTGCGGAAGTTATTAATGTCCGCGCGGACTTTGCCTTGAATGTATGGAACGATTGTGGGGTCGGAGGCGGGATCGAAACCCGCCTCCTTCGCGATAGTGGGGACCAACTTTGGGTAGAGGTCGGGTTGGCCCCCCACTAGGACCACCGGATTCCAATCCGGCGTGGCCACTGCGCGCGCAAAGGAAGAACAACAAGTTAATTAACGAATAACCCACAAGAAGAAAAAAAACGTGACTACAAGCGAGGTGCGTTCCTCAATGGGCGGGTCTATACCGATCACTTTCCTAATTGCGGTCCGCACCGCCCGCTCGTGGGGTTGGACAATCCCACGGACGCGCGTGACCGCTCCTTCTCTCCCCTTCCTTTTTTTGGTGGAGGCCAATCGTTTGAAGTTCCCCGCAGGTGTTGCGGCTTTGGCGGGGGCGGCCGCGCAATCGGGTGCGGAGTCTTTCGCCCTATGCCATGATACATATTGGAGCAACCCCGCAAGGGATTGCTCCTCCCCCATGCTTTCGCATAGGTCTTCGTATGCCTCGCGCTCATCTTTGGTTGGGTGACTCATTTTTCTTTGTACCTAAAGGTGTTGAAAGGGCTGCGCTGGAAGAACGAACTGTACGGAACTGTACGAACTTAGAGAGGAGTCCTTGGCGGCGTTAAGGTGCGTATAGCGCGACAGTAGCATGGACTTAGCACTAGCCGTTTGCGTGTGACACACTAGCCGATATCGTCTATAGCACATAGCCGTTTGCGTGTTCGGAATTTTGAATTCCGATGTCTTTCTACTGTGCGATTTTGACCATCGCTGATCGTATCGTAATCTTCAATTCTGCATCACCTACACCGATGTCACGACGTCACGCTCAATTTTACTTTTTAATTTTCGCCAAGCCCTTCACTCGCGTCATCGTCTATCCTCATCGATCGATCCAGTATCGCCATCGTCAAGGAATGGCAGGAGCGGAAGAACGTGCGACACGTCGATTTTTTCAAGGAGGCCAGGAACGTGAGCATTCTGTTGAGTGCGGATGGGGCGGCTTTGTGGCAAAACAAAATGGGGGTGTTCCCTATCTACTTTCAAATCTTGAACCTACCTCCGGAGCTTCGCACGAAGTATGAGAACATGGAGGTATACGGAATCATTGAAGGACAGCACCCTGCGAACTCCCAATTACTGTATGGCAAGCTGGTGGATGAGCTCGTGGAGTTGTGGGACGAAGGCTTTGTGTGTTGGGACTCATACACCGACGAGCACGTGCGGTTGAAGGTCATGCTTTTTGCCATACTCATGGACTATAAGGGAGCGGTTGATGCCGCACAAGTCATGGACGTCGGTTCGTACGCTGGGTGCCTAGTATGCAAGATCCGGGGGACATTCGCAACATGTTTGCACAAGATGGTGTACATCAAGGTATGGTTTGCCGGAGGTCAACATTAGCATAAAAATTTGCAGATCTAGATCTCGAGATATATGTGTTTTTAGTTGGTGCTTAAGTATGGTTAAGTATGGGAGATCGCGGAACGGTATCGACCATAACTTCTTCATGCCTTAACCACTTGACTCCCCGAAGCGCATAATATGTTTAGATAGGTTCAGCCAACCTATTTATCAAATTAAAAAAATTCAAATTTTTATGCTAATGTTGACCTCCGGCAAACCATACCTTGACATGTTCAGCAAGCAAGATCCACCAGGTATGTATATAGCACGTTCTTAGCATACTATCGGTATCGTACGAACATGCTAAAGGCATGCTATCCGTATCATGAATGCATTCTGGACGTATGTTTGACGATTTCTTTGTTCTCACTTCGGCTTAGGCACTCAACCGTTGCGCACGGACGCCGAGTACAAGCGTCATGGCGCAAGGCACGAAGATCTACGGGATAGTGGAGACCCAGAACTTTCGGGCGCGACCTTGGAGGAGAGCATGAGAAAGACGGGCGTGAAGTTCTTGAGCGTGTTTACTCGGTTGGTTTACTTCAAGCTCTACCGTGATTTCATCCTGGATGGCATGCATGACATCATGAACTTAGCGAACAGGATTGCCGCATCATTGCTCGGGGTCGACTTCACCGACGCCGTCCGCCAGCAAGCGAGAGAGGATGGTGTCCACCCCACGTGGCATGCCACAACCAAGGTGAAGAATAGTAAAGGTAGGCAACTATTCGCGTGTTAGCATGTTCATAGGGTTGTGTTAGGTTGTTGTGACAATATTACCGACAGCCTAAACGCATGCTAACAGTATTTTCATGTTTTTTTAATTGTGCCGCAGGGGCGGAGGTTTTGGTGTACAAGATGACGCATGGACCTTTCGCGATTCCACCCCGCCCTAACAAAACGTCCACCACGAAGCGATGTTTGGAGACCGCGCGCTTGTTTTTGCGGAGCATCAGGGCGACGGAGGGATGGGGGCGTGGTCACTTACGATTGCTACAAACTACCGCCGATAAGAAAGCCGCCAAGCACATTCGGGCTCATGACGGTTTGAAGCTCGTGCAAAACGGTACCATGGCGACAGT
Organism: Cymbomonas tetramitiformis; assembly: GCA_001247695.2. NCBI lineage: Eukaryota > Viridiplantae > Chlorophyta > Pyramimonadophyceae > Pyramimonadales > Pyramimonadaceae > Cymbomonas > Cymbomonas tetramitiformis. The sequence continues at coordinate 11,874 of LGRX02014811.1, forward strand.
CTGCGCTTGGCCACGAGATTACGGGCAGCCCGCCAATCCATTGGCGAAGATAGTGGGCCGAATGACCATGATCGTGCGGGAGCTGACGACGAAACAAGTGCGGCCTCAGGTAATCTGTTAGCATGTCGTTAGTAGGTAAGCATGATACCGTTAGCACGTTAAGCACAATATATGGGCGTCCTAACATACTGCTATGTGCAGGATATGGGGCTACTTGCACGAGAAATAGAGCTATTTTTCAAGGACTTGGAGGCGACCGGACCAGCGTATATGTGGTGTGTTATTAACACTCACATGTTTTCTCACATGGTCACGCAACTTGAGAAGTATGGTCCAATGCGGGAAGTGTGGATGTACGCCTTTGAGTCCTTGAACGGCCACATCAAATCCCTAGCGAGGAGCAACTCCATGCCCGTTCCAGCCATAATGAATTACTTCAGTCGCGTGAAGCTGTTGCGTCTGGTGCGTGGGATAATCACTTTCATTACGGCAGGCGTCTCCACCCGGGTGCCGGCGGTCGTGACCATGGGGAGCCGCGGGGCGATTGCGGTTGAGGTATCGGCTAGGGGGAAGCGGGTGGTCTTGCGAGATGATGAAATCCGACACATCAAGGTTTGGATGCGCACTCACATTCCGGCGTATGGAGACCTGGTGGAGAGATGGGAGAAGTATGCGGAGGACGCGCGCAGGTGATCCCATCATTTCCTGAGCAGTTGTTGGCCCTGTACGTTCTGACGCCGCTATTACGTCGCTAGTACGCCTTTAGCATACTAACAACAATATATGACTGTGCACAGATGGAATGCCAAGATGCGGGCGCGAAACAAAAAATACAGGCTCGCGGCTTGTACAAAGGAGGGTAAGCCTGAGCACATACGCGAACCCGTATTTGGAGCATATGCGGATCCGACAGAATGGCTGGGCCGAAAGTTCACAAAGGACGAGATGTTGCTCATGGCGGGGCCGGCACCGGTTTGCTATAGTTTCGCGCACATTAAGATCGGCGACGCCCATTACCGCACGGCTACGACCGATCGGAATAAGCGCACCGTGCATAGCTATTTTCGTACGTTCTTCGTGAATGAGGAAATGGACAGTGATGGGAACGTAATCTTCAACGAGAAGGGTGAGCCAAAAACCGATGAAATCGACAGGTGAGGAAGCAACGACAATGTATCGTGCAGTTATGATGTCTTTAGTGTTTCGGTAGCATGTGATTAGCACAAGGATACCATCCTAACCGCATATTAAGGGCATTTGGACCAGCAATGGTGGTTTTCACAATCGTGGGCTTGGCGAAATGCAGGCACGGCCGCATTACCAAAATACTGCGAGTGGAGTTTGCTGGAGAGTTGTACACCTTACTCAAGTGCGATTGGCTTGCAAAGCCGACCGAGAAACAGATCAAGGCCTACCGTCTACGAAACTCCATTCTCGGCCCGGATGATTTGACTAGGACGGTCTACACCTTCAACCCGCACGTTGACCCAGCAGCCTTTGAGCACAAGGAGCCATTCATATTACCCAATCGAGTAGAACAACAAGTTGTTATTGTGCCACATCCGTGCATGGAGACCGCCGTCTTCTTTGAGTGCATAGGATAACATTAGAATGTTAAATGTGTGATAATGACATCCTAACATTGACGTGCTATCGGCGTCCTAAGAACATGCTAGCGATATACTAACGTCCCTACCTTTCCGAGGAATTCCGCTCGCTTACCACCTGACCCGAATCGCATCATACTCCGTGGCATATCCTTCCCCTGCCCTTCTAATCACCATATAACATGTTCCTGGTGATCTACGCACCCCCACATGCCTCACCACTCACTACATACCCCTCAAGTTGGCGCGAACACATGCTTAAGGCGCAGTGGCGTTAGCATGCCTTTAGCATGGACATGCTAACACACCTATGGGGCTTTAGCATGCCGTTAGCACGCATGCTAACACCTATCTGGCGTTAGCATGTCATAGCATGTCCATGGCACGCGTTTAGCATGTCGTTAGCAGCATACTAACGTTTTCCAGGACCGTAGGGTGCTAGACCAGATGTATACAAATGTCTAGGTCTTCAAAATCAAGCTCATATGTACGTCATGGCTGATGACCTTAGAAATGTTCGATACATATGTGTGTTAAGTTCATGGAGTTCTGCATGGTTTGACTGTATATAGTCATGATTACCAAAACAATAACGATGATGGAACTTATTTGTTTTATTATTTGTCTTTATTACAGTAAATACTCAGTAATAAGAAAAGGAAGCATCTCATTTGTGTCGCGAGGTCTTTTTATTTGTCGTGTCGCAAAAAGATTCGTTTATATTAACGACGCTTCGCAGCTTTTTCAGAAATATGCTGTTTTTCATTTCGTTTCCCTTAAAGGAGCGAAACAGGTTTCCTGGGAAAAAGTGACATCAACAGGCCACACCGCAGGAGCTGTCCCTCAAAAATTATGCCGTTGGAAATTTTCCAAAAAATTTCTGCCCATGTCAGCAGTCCTACCCCGGATTGTGTCGAGCGCTCGCGCTTTACCGGCCAATCATGATACGATAGCATCTCAGCAGTCCTACCCCGGATTGTTTCGACCGACAACGAGAGAAACGTTTAACAATTCAAAATTATACCACGAAGATATATATGCTGTTTTTCATCCATGTCAGCAGTCCTACCATGATTGTGTCGAGCGCTCGCGCTTTACCGGCCAATCATGATACGATAACATCTCAGCAGTCCTACCCCGGATTCTTTCGACCGATCGTTCGTAACCGACAACGAGAGACACGGGTAACAATTCCATATTTTACCCCGAAGATATGCGGAATTTACAATTATGAATTTGTCGCAAAACTGCTCTAACAGGTTTACCGATCTCAACATCATCATCAGCAACCCCGGATTGTTTCGGCCGATCGTTAGTAACCGACAACGAGAGACACGGGTAACAATTCCATATTTAACCCCGAAGATATGCGGAATTTACAATTATTTACGCATCTCGTCATTCAAGATCATCTCACCACTCCTATCGGCGGCGCGGCCCGGACAAAAGTGGATATGGTATAATCCTGGTCCGCAACGTTTTCATTTTTCTCCAAGCTCTTATCTTGCGCCTACCTGCTCGCTGTTTCAGCGCGCGGCTTGTGTTTTTGTTTGATTAATGATTTTTGCGCGCTACTTTCCTTTAGCGATATTTCATATCGACCATGTTTTCGTGTGCATGCGTGGAACCCGGCGGGGGGGCGTTCCTGCGATGTTCTTACATGAGCCGCATCCCACCAGCAGCCCATCCTGCGATATATGGATGATTGGAGGCCGTCGGGCGTCTTTGCATCCCGCCTGACGGTTTGGGTTCAATTTCCAACAGGAATTCTTCCTTCCTGAGCAGCGCTCTGTTTTTTTGCAGGTTTATGCTGTGCCTTTTCTGAAGGCGCCAGTAACGGCCATCGTGTATAATTCATGCTGTGCCTTTTCTGCAGCCGCCAGCAACGTTCCTGGCGGCATCTTTCCCTCTGGCCCTACTAAGCTGAAGGGGTGCTTGGAGACCGGCGGGATTCTCCGACGGGTTGGGTTCGATTCCCAACGTCTTTACTAACCAGCGTTTCGTTTTTTGCAGGTTTTGTTTTTTACGCCGAGCATCTTTTTATGCCGCCAGCACTCTGGCGGCATCCTGTGACTTCCAGCTCTGTTTAGGTTTCGCCGATTATTGATGTTCAGAAATTCAGATTTCCCACCCACTGTTCCGCTGCTGATTTCAAAACGTCTATTTTGTACGTAGATGCCCACCCGAGGGTGAAATGCGGACAGTAGTTGGCTGTCGGTATTGGGTTCGATCCCCAACGTCCTGACTGATTCGCTGTTCGTGTGCTGCAGGAATCGTTTTGGTTCTGAAGATTTTGGAACGTGCGCTGTGCTCTAGTTTCCTAGTTTAGATTTTCATATCGCCCTCGGGTAGTTGAATCCTTGTATTAGAAACTAGCAGCCTAGTAGTATTAAGTAATTATGCTAATATTTTTTAAGAGAGTAATTGGTTTTTCTCTTAGTATCTTTATCCATCTGAAATGCTTGCTTGCTTGCTACCCATGTATGCCTCGTGCTATATGAATGTCCCCAAGTGATCGTTTAATACACCTGTGTTTTATGTAATATTCGCGGTACTACTCGTTCAGTAATTTTGTTTTAAAGTCATAATCGCGGTACTATTCGTTTGTGTTTCCCCTAGCTTAATTTCATTTTCGGAAATTTTCTGTAAATTTTCACGACAGAAATGAGCGTTGCGCTCATGTTTGTCGCAGGTGCGACAGAAATGAGCGCAACGCTCATTTATGTCGCACGGTATAATTGCAGTTTTGTCGCACGGTGCGACAAATAAAATAACCTTGCGACAAAAATGAGGTGCTACCATAAGAAAACCCGCCAATAAGAAAGTACAGTAAACACTCGATTTTAAGAAAACAGGAATTTTAGGTCAGCCTAGCAACTTTCTTATTCATATAGAGATCTTAAATATGGAGTGTTATGTGTTAAATATTGTGAAGAAATCAAAAAAGCTGGCTACTTTTTTATTGGCGGCTTTTCTTATTACTGAGTTATTACTGTAGCCAGCTTTGTTGGGGGTACTGATTTGATGAAAATTGCTGGTGGTTTTTGAGCTATGAAATATGGGGGTGATAATAAATATGGGCGCTGGTGGCGTATTTCTTATTGGTGCGCCGCAGGCGGAATTTTTTTTAGAATATCGCATTTTCACGGGTTTATCACTGGAATTTTTAAGAAAATTGCTGGCTGATTGAAACAAAATGACCCACTATTCTTAGCGATTTTCATAGGACGCTGGCGCTGGCGGGGGGGGGTTACCCAAGTTGGCGAATATTGCTGGCTGGCCCCAAATCTCCGGTTTTCTTAACACTGGGAATTTACTGTATTTATTTGGTTTTTAGTTGTATTTTTTTTAGCTTATCAGCTTCCCTCTCAAGGAAGTGCAAATTCCTAGGCGGTTGTCAGGCGCCGTTTAAATACAACAGAGGTCCGACCTCATATGTGATGACGTGGTAGCTTACGATGAAGCTGGACAGCAGTTTTCGGGATGAAGCCCATTGCACCGAAGGTGCATCGCAGTTTTTTTGGGGGGGATGCAGCCCGAATTCACGTCATCAGCGTGGGTCATATCGTGCTCATGTATGTGCTGTACAAAATACAACACTACCCTCCAGCGGCGAAGTGGTTTGTTATTACCATCATCGTATGCTGTGGGATATCAAATATATAATCAGAGAGTATGGTAATATGTGTACCATGTTATCAATATCGGAGGGACTGCGTCTTCTTTAAACTCCTCGTGACTATATGTATAACGGTGTTGTACTGATGTCAACACCTTCTCTCTGAGTGATTTATTGATTTCAGATGTGATGTCGTGCAGTCAACCTTGTCCGCTCGTACCGGGGGTTGTATGAAATGTGTCCACGTCATCGACACGAGTCATATTGTGTCCATGCATACGCGATCTTAGCGCAGGTCACAATACAGTGCCCGAGCATACGCGATTTTAGCGTAGGTCACATTGTGCCTCAATTTATTACATCTGAGGAAATCTATTACTCATCTTTGTGAGTTTAGACAACATTGTACTGATTGCAACGCTTTTTCTGATGATTCATATATCACATATTATACCAAATGTGGTGATCAGTCCAGTGCAAAATTTTGTCACCGGAATGTACAGGGATTGTGAATGATTGCAATCCAGCCGGAGGAATAATCTCAGCAGTTGTTCTGTACTAATGAATTCATCGGTGTTATACTCATTTCGACGATTCGAAACCCATGTCATTTGTAGTGATGACAACTCACATGAATATATAGGGGTTTCCTCAGAATGTTTATATGTGACGTGTCAACATATTATGAACAATTCACTTGCATCCTAGGACGAAGGAGTTACGCCTGGAAGGTTTTGCATGGTGGTCACCCAACAGTTATCAACTGTTAGTCGGGTGCCACATTCTGCCTTCAGTACTGGAAATATATCAACCAGTCCTACAGCGATGCACCTGTCCTTCCCACTCTTATGTATGGCTATAGTGCCAAAGTGTATCAGGTGGGATATATATATACATTATATAACTATCATCTTCTGATCCAAAGATATGCAATTAAGCATGGTATTAGGTTATATGTTATATATATAGTTAAGCATTCCGCCCTTACTCGAGAATGTAAATGCTGAGCAATAGTCAACTTATAGTCATTGGGATGTAGTTTCCCATCCGAGTTTACACTTTATTAGTGACGGTGGGTTTAACGTTGTACAGATTTCAACGTTACTTGTGGATGCAGTGGTTTTATCAAAAGCAATCCATCAGAAATCACCATATCGGAATATAAAATGGATGTTTGTGTGTGTGATATATATATATCTGTATATTGTACATGTATTATATTTGTACATTGATGTAAATGAGGTGAAGTATATATATGGTTCCACCTTCTTCCCCCCTCAAGGAAGTGTGAATTCCATAGGCAGTTGTCAAGTGCCTATTACCTCATTAAGCAGCATGCAATCCTTATAGGAAGCAGCTGTACAGTTATTGGGTTGTGCCCTACAGTTATTGGGTTGTTGCCCGAAATATTGGTCATGAATGTGCTGATTTCAGCATGACCAAAAATGCCAAATATAGTGTGGTTCACCATTATTCAGTGGCATTTTAGGGTGTTTCGGGTTACTGTGACCCTCATCACCTACAGTGACATTAGGGTGTTACATGGTATCAGTAACACCTAATTATATCAAATTTGAGCAGTATGAACATTTCCTGAAGGAATAAAGCAAAACTGCATTCAGCATGTCACTGTTACCACGTGATACTTGAGATGTACGTTACACCCCCTAGTTTTTGCACGTGATTTTAGGGTGTTACAGGGTGTTACAAGTGCTCACAAATTTTTGCATATATTGTTGATAGGTAAAAAATTGGATCAGCAAAAAATTGGACCCGAATTTTCATTTTGTAATCTTACGTGTGAGATTTTTACCCATTTTCACCACTTTTTGACTTATAAGTCTGAGTGTGTGTGAGCACTAGGTGTATACTACAATGTATACAGCTGTTACACCTCTGTAATATATCTCACCTGAATACATGAAATGGAATTTGACATTTTTCATGTTGGTATGTGAAGATATATGTATGGTCAATATTTGGTACATTGGGTTTTACTGATTGAAACCCATGACAAATAGACCAAACCCTAATGTGAATATATAGGTGTATCAACTTTAAGTGCAGTCACTTAAGTGATAACTTGTCAGTAACCTATCATCTACTTGGGCATATGGCGGTGCACTGAAAGAGTATCAAAGTGATATCTTCAGATTCCAAGTGAATCAGAACAAAGCTCGATTAATGAATCAGAGCAGTGTCTGTAATAACCTCTATCAACTGTCAATATGATTAATGATCTGAGAGAGTTACATGTATTTGAACTGATCAGAACTGTATCAATTGTCAGAATGCAATGTAGAAGTTGGTGTTGCTCCGGCGATAGTAAAGGTATGGACAGTGTTCAGCAGTTACCAGCTGCATTATGAACACTGTATACTGCCTTCGGGTCTGGAGATATTCTCCATCCAGCCCTACAGCATGTGGTTTTATCCTGTTTACCATAACTATCGCCATCAATGGCATCCAACACGCACATGTGTTTGTTGGATGGTATCTACATTATCATACACGTGGTTGATATTATAGTTGATCATTTCACTTACTGAATCAGTGAATGTCAATATAGTGATTGTGCATTGTGCAGGTACTTGCTGATTTAGTACACTTAAGCAAATTGATAGTGATTTATCATACAAGATAATCTGTATACCACTGGACAGCATGTGGCTAGTATGATGCATGTCAATTTGGTTAGTAAGTTGTAATCCTGCATATCTCATCATGATGAATGACGAGTTGATTGATATATTTCACAAATGGCTCCGGTGAATGTTCCATCTTTGATCAACAGTAGAACAGTTATTCCATTCCAAATCCTACGTCAGGAATAACTGAGCTAATTACTGTCTTTATGACCAAGATTGGCACCTTATACCAAGTGGATTCATTCATAGCCTATACTTGCACAGCAGGTATGCTATATGGTATATTGATGCAACATCTAGTATGTGTGTAAGATGTGCATATTTACAATGTAGCACAGTTGTATTGCTTGATCAACCCCCGGTTCCATAGGGTACAAACCTATGGTCGGTTAGACGCGGACAGACAGTCACCAAATCGATCAACGGAACTACATGGTGATTTCAAGATAAGTCCTTACTTTTTAGTCTTGCAATACTTCCATGATACAGTACACTGTTAGTATATGCATATGTATGCCAACTGTTATCGTGATCAAGTTGGATATGCATATGTGTGCATGTATGCCAAGCATTTGCGACCAAACTGATTATTATAACAGTATGCATGGTGCACAAGTTAGAGTATAATGGCAAGTTGTAGTGTGTGATAATAATGATGACGTATGGTTAGTGGTATAAGTGTATTAACTTATCACTCACTGTCAGCATGTGTTATAACAATGGAATTGTGCTGCATGGTGTATACCATATTAAGTGTGTGAAATGTTGATGACAGTGCACACTATTATTATACAGCATATGTGTGTATACTGTTGATTGGTATAATACACATATGACTGCGCAGCATCAATGTTCATCTGTTGTAAAATTGTATGTCCGACTGCAAATATTGTATATATGTACATCTGCGAGTATTTGAACGAACATCATGATTGCATGCTATGTGCGCGCGCAGCACATATTGTATGACGCGCTGCATGTAGATGCATCACGGATCATGCGCCCTCTATCGCGCGTCCCATGCACAAGATGAAATCAAAGCAGGTGCGCATCGCCTGACGAGCCAAATCATCGTACGTGCGCGTCGATGAGCGATTCGTGTAAATCATCTGCAAATAACGAATCATACAGTAATCACTCACATTTAAGGAAACTCGACGTTAAGGAAACAGCCAGCGTTTCGGGGGGGAGGGGGGGTACCCAACTCGATGAGAAAAGCTGGCTGGATTTTCCGACTTATGAGATGGCCTGAAATAAGGGAAATGGCCGCTGGCTGCCTAGCTGGAGAGGCATTTCTTAAAATAAGAAAAATTTTGCTGGGAAAATTGGCAAATATGGTATATTTGATGGTTTTTCATGATTATGTTTCGCACGAAACTTCGATTTACCATTTTGGTCATATCTTACGCCATACTTATCTATTCGAGCCGTAATGTTGATAGCCTAATAGAGGGCACCGAGACCGACATTTTGAGCTATCTAACGTAATGATACGGTCAGTATTTCTCAAAACGAACATGTGCGGGATTGCAGTGTGAGCTGCGATAGGTTGCGTAGGAGCTGCGATAGCGGTAGGTTGCGTAGGAGCTGTCGGGTTTCGGTATGTTTTGTCGAGAGTGTTATTCTCGGAAATATCACAAAGATCTGGAACCTCCTGAATCGTTGGTGTTACGACTGTGGCACACGATTGTGGAGGCTCGGACGGCCGAGGTGCGGGATCTGGGAGGGCTACATTCCTATTGCGGACGTTAGACTTCACTGCACCTAGAATGATGCCTTTAAGTTCCTGATAGTCTGTTTCAGATATAATATCGTCATCAAAATCTTGCTTTAATTCTTTAAGCTGCGCACGGCTCTCAGGGTCCATTTTCTCGGAAAATGAACACCTTAAGAGAACGGGCTGGCTAGGGAAGGTGTCCACGTGGATGGTTATGGAATTCGCTGGCTGGCTCACGAGATCGCGGTCCACTATCCATAGCGTTCTCTTATGACGCTGACGCTGGCGGGGGGGGGAGGTACCCAACTCGATGAGAAAAGCTGACTGACCTGGATTTCTCTGTTTTCTTACAGGTGGGTGATTACTGTATGCATGCGCTGCGCTGAACGATTAGTGCGGATAGCGAACATCGTTGTCGTCGGCGTATGTCGCATGGTATGAATGCCATCGCGTATAACGAAACTCCGTGCGTTCTGCCGCAGTTGATACGAATCATACATACTGATGATGATTTTTCGTTCGCGCGTCCGTCGGTATGTCGCATATCGTACCAACCCTGCGAAATGCTGACAGCATGTATGTGCGATCCGTACGCAGTGCGCACACCTTGTCGCTGATTATTTGCTGACGATGTTACTGCGAACGCTATCAGCTGCGAATGCGTTCGCGATGATGATTTCTCGCGCACTCCGTTTGCTGACGATGTTGCAGCGAATGCTGTTATTCGCTTGTAGATATTCGATATATTCGTATATGTGCGAGCCCTGTCGCCGGTATGTATGCGCGATACCTGTCACACACACAATATACAATCTATATACAATATATCTACTGCTGCACACACTCGTATGTCATCGTTCGTCGCGTGGACGGAGAATAACCACTGTCAAGGTTGATATACAACCTTTCAGACTATGCGGCTGCTATTGAACTGTAGCAACGCGCAACAATATTTGGTGGTGTATGAGTGCAGTCTCTGGTGTCCAAAAGTATCTGCTTGAGCGCAATGCTCCTCATATACCAATGCCCTCACGCTTCATAAGCGTTACCACCATCGGGTTGTGAACCCGAGAACATTGGGTGAACTAACAGTATCGGTTGATCGAATTTGTCAGGGTCATGACCGATGACATATGTGTCATACATGTCATACGTGTCATACCTGTCAGACATGTCATACCATGTCATGTCATGTCGAGTCATGTCATATATTATAATGACAGACAGTCGTCAGTACGGTCGACTATGACTGTACATGTCGTCAGATGATAAGTCACATCATCTGTCATTATTCAAGGAAAGACTTGAATGACACCTGTCATCGAGAATTCGTATGTCGAACTCGAAGATGGCAAAGCAAGATACATCTTGAAGTAACAAACAAGAAATCATCTTCGCTTCAAGCATGTGCGGAACAAGCATGCGCAGTATTATGGGGCGAACGTATTATTCGTTCTGACGATACTGGTCGTTCAACCAATGTCTCGGGTTCACAACCCAATGGCGGTACCATCTATGCGATGGGAGACATTGGTATTTAGATGAGCTAGCGTTGTGCTAGAGGCAGCATCTTCTCACAGAAGTCTGCACTCATCCCCGCTATTATCTTACGCGTGTGTTACCGTCCTATAACACAGCGTTTACTATTATTTTATATGATATACTGAGGGCTCGCTTATCCAGCCCTAATAGATGGTATTCTAAACTCGTCAAGGCACGAACACGAGAACTCAAGTGAGTGCAGCGTTAGATATCGTATATATCATATTGTTCGCAGGTTGCAGGTTCGCGCATACAAGCGACAGCGCTCGCAGTTATACTGAATATCTGCAAACCGAATAATAACATACGCTCGAATATCGACAGCATACGGATTGCGCGAGGATTTATCATCGCGAACATATTCGCAGCTGACAGCATTCGCAGAGAAATCGTCTTAATACTATAAGCGACAAGGTGTGCGCACAGTATACGGATCGTATACATATGCTGTCAAAATTCGCAGGATTGTCACGGTATGCGAGATGCAGATGCGCTAGTGAAAAATGACCGTCAGTACGTATGATTCACATCAACTGCGAATGGACGTACGAAATTTCGTTAAACAGCGCGATCGCATTCATTTATGCGACAATACACCGGCGACAATGAGATACTTTAATAATTGACAACATCGATTTTCGCAAATGATCTGCTTGAACCGTACACAATAATCCGCTCGTACGATGATTTTTAGCTCGTCAGCGCGATGTGCACCTGTCATGATTTCATCGGATGCAATAAACGCACGATTTTAGGGCGCATGATTCCTGATGTATTTACATGCAGCGAGACATGCACATGTCTACAGTGTCCGCCATCCGTACATATGCCATGTTACGCGCGTCAATATCCTCTGCAGAATAATTGTATACTCGCAGGGATATTTTGGATGGACGCATGATGGACACATGATTACTATACTGCAGCATTTCACACCATATATTGATGACTGCAGAAATATTTCAAACCGTCAGCATTTGTATGCTTATTTGCAATATAGTGTGCAAGAGATGTGTATACTGAGCTTGCAATGATTGCTTTATACATCAACATGCAGCACATGAGTATATGTAGCATACACCAACATGCAGCACATGAGTACATGCAGCATTACACCATGTATACATTCTATACTGAGTGACTGCAATATTGTAAGTTGTGCATGCATCACCAAAACAGCTTGATCTATATACCAGTTTGATCACGTTAGCAACTGGAATATTAGCATCATTTGCAATGTATTGGACAGTCCACAAGCACATTGCAGTGCATGCTAGATTATATTAGAACTCATGTTAGCATAAGGTGCCTGAAAGTAGTCTTAACATCATAATTAGCTCGTTATGTCCCGGTGGAGCCGAGATGCTCTTCGGATCACATACCGTTCTATGGTGGATTACTGGAAGGAATACTCACCAGAGCTACATGTAAAATCAACCAGCAACTCATTATTGTGAATGAGATTATATCAGGATTACAATAACCCTTAACTTGATATATATCATGCTAGATTCATTCAGTACATGGTATGCTGATCACCATCCTGCATGATAACTATCTGGGAATATTGTAATACCAGAAGTCACCTTCCTGTAAGTGTGTAAAATGAACACACACACTCTGGCAAAAGTACTAATCAGCAGTACTATACATTGTACACACACTGACATTTACTGTATATATTGACATTCACTGACTCAGAGTGAATTAATCAATTATAATGTCTATCATGTGCATGATAATATGGATAGTACCATTCCACAAACACATGTGCGTGTGGAATGTCAAACATGGCGATACATATGGGAGCAGGATAAGACAACATGCTGTAGGGCTGGATGGAGTTATCTCCAGACCCGAAGGCAGAATACTGTGCTCATTACAACAGCTGGTAACTGTTGAGCACAGTCCATTCACTCTCATACATCGCTGGAGCAACAACAACCACTATACTGCATTCTGACAATTGACTCAGTATTGATCAGCACAAAAGCATGTACCTAACCAGATCAGTACATACATATATTGAGCTGACATAGGTTGTTGTGGACATACACACACATATATCAAGGTATGGTTTGCCGGAGGTCAACATTAGCATGAAAATTTGCAGATCTAGATCTCGAGATATATGTGTTTTTAGTTGGTGCTTAAGTATGGTTAAGTATGGGAGATCGCGGAACGGTATCGACCATAACTTCTTCATGCCTTAACCACTTGACTCCCCGAAGCGCATAATATGTTTAGATAGGTTCAGCCAACCTATTTATCAAATAAATTTTTTTTCAAATTTTTATGCTAATGTTGACCTCCGGCAAACCATACCTTGAAATGTGTTGTGTTAAACTGCTTTGATTATATCAAGCAATGTCCTGATATGTTTAAAATAAGAGATATCATTTTGATAAATCTTAGAGCACAGACCTATGCTCAAAACATATCATAGATTGATAAATATCACTGAAGTGGATAATCCGCTTAAGTTGATAACTCTATATATCATCAGAAAGTACATTTACTGCCATGGGTTTAAATCAGTAAAACCCAGAAATGTGATCAACCTCAGATGTTGATATACAGCATAATTCACTTTTATGCCATGAAATTTATCATGTGCAAAGGTAAAGTGATTTGCAGTGCTTCTGTACTTTACATTCCACACACACACAGAGAGATATGTATATATATATGTAGCCAAAAACGGCCAAAATGGGTGAAATCCGTTTGCGATAGATTTGAAAATGGAAAATCGGACCCTATTTTATTTGATAATATGATTTTATACCTATTGAGGTATGAGAAAATCATAATGACACATGTCATATCTCGTGTAACACCCTAGATAATAGGTGTGGAATATGTGGGGGTTACATATTGGCTGTAACACTAAATCGGTCAAAATGCTGTACGTGAAATACATTTTGAAAATTTCGGATTGATTTTTTTTGCTAAAATGAATATTTAGCTATCAAATAACAATCCCTGATTTATGCAGCATGTGTAACACCATGTAACACCCTAAAAATTGAATGTGTGTGTCAGGGGTGTAACATACCTCCTGAAAACCACGTAACATTCAGTGTGGTATTAAATGCAGTTTTGCTTAAAAATGTTTGCAAAATATTTATACTGCTTTATTTTTACCTATTTTAGGGTTACTGATACCAAGTAACACCCTAAACACACTGTTGGGGATATGGGCCACTGTAACCTAACATGCCCTAAAATGCCACTAAATATTGGATATACTTCATGTTTGGCATAAATATATCATGCTGTAATCAGCACAGACATGATAATATTTCGGGCAACAACCCAAGAACTGTCGGGCAACAACCCAAGAACTGTTGGGCAACAACCCAAGAACTGTTGGGCAAGAACCCTAGAACTGTATCAGCTGCTTCCTATAAGGACTGCATGCTATATCATAAGGTATATAGGCAACTGACCTGCCTATGTGTTCACACTTCCTCAAGGAGGGAAGAAGGTGGATAGGATCACACACATATCCATTTTATATTCCGATCTGGCGATTTCTGATGGATTGCTTTTGATAAAACCACTGCATCCACAAGTAACGTTGAAATCTGTACAACGTTAAATCCACCATCACTAACAAAGTGTAAAATCGGATGGGAAACTACATCCCAATGACTATAAGTTGACTCTTACTCAGTATTTACATCCTCGAGTAAGTTCGGAATGCTGAACTATATACATAACATATACCTGATACCATGCTTAATTGCATATCCTGGATCAGAAGATGATAGTTATATAATGTATATATATATCCCACCTGATACACTTTGGCACTAAAGCCGTACATAAGAGTGGGAAGGACAAGTGCATCGCTGAAGGACTGGTTGATATAGTCCCAGTACTGAAGCCAGAATGTGGCACCTGAATAACAGCTGATAACTGTTGGGAGACCACCATGCAAGACCTTCCAAGCGTAACTCCTTTGTCCTGAGATGCAAGTGAATTGTTCATAATATGTTGACATCACATAAAAGCATTCTGATAAAAACCCTATATATTCATATGAGTTGTCATCACTACAATGACATGGGTTTTTGAATTGTCGAAATGAGTATAACTCCGATGAATTCATTAGTACAGAATAAGCTGTTGAGATTGTTCCTCCGGCTGGATTGCAATCATTTACAATCCCTGTACATTCCGGTGACAAAATATTGCACTGGACTGATCACCACATTTGGCATAATCTGTGATATATAAGTCACCAGAGAAAGCATTGCAATCAGCACAATGCTGTCTAGACTCACAAAGATGAGTAACAGATATTCTCAGATGTAATAAATAAGAGACACAATGTGACCTACGCTAAAATCGCGTATGCTCGGGCACTGTATTGTGACCTGCGCTGAGATCGCGTATGCATGGACACAATATGACTCGTGCCAATGACGTGGACACATTTCATACAACCTCCGGTACAATCGGACAAGGTTGACTGCCACGACATCACATCTGAAATCAATAAATCACTCAGAGAGAAGGTGTTGACATCAGTATAGCACCATTATACATATAGTCATGAGGATTTTAAAGAAGACACAGTCTCTCCGATATTGACAAACATGGTACACATATTACCATGCTCTCTGATTATATATTGATATCCCACAGCATACGATGATGGTAATGGCAAACCACTTCGCTGGTGGGTAGTGTTGTATATATATATATACAGCACATGCTTGGGCACTATATGACCCACGCTGATGACGTGGATTCGGGCTGCATCCCAATAACTGCAATGCACCTTCGGTGCAATGGGCTGCAACCCGAGAACAGCTATCCAGCTTCATAGAAAGCTTCCACGTCATCACATAGAGGTCGGACCTCTGTTGTATTTGAACGGCGCTTGACAACCGCCTAGCAATACACTTCCTTGAGGGGGGAAGATGATAAGCTAAACATACAACTAAAAACCAAATAAATAATAAAGACAAATAATAAAACAAGTAAGTTGCATCATTGTTTTTGTTTTGGTAAGCCTGACTATATACAGTCACACCATACAGAACTCCATGAAGTTGACACATATATGTATCAAACATTTCTAAAGTCATCAGCCATGACATACATATGAGCTTGATTTTCAAGACCTAGACATTGTATACATCCAGTCTAGCATGTATCCAGACAAGAATTGTATATTGACACAGTGCAAGCACTATAGCCTCTGCCACCGATGATCATTGAAAAGGGCAACCATTCTTGATATTTCATACATATCATCTGATTGGATCATTAAAGGTGTCAAGATTACTCAATGCAATATGCAGGCTACGGCCTGAGTACAACACCTAGAAAAGTCAAAGCCAATGAGCTGACCAATGCAGCATAAATGCTAGCTGCCTTTGAAGGCTATACAATAAGCCTATTGCCCTTATGTCTTGATATGTATCCGTGTATTGGCATCTCTTTGAGGTAATCATGCCTGCTGAATGAGCCATACCAACCATCTTGTCTTCATGGATCATTACATATCCGATCATACCGCCATTGAACAAAGCCTATGCAGTGAGATTATTATATCACAAGGCATTTCAGTGGTACGCATCAAACAATTGCATTGCAGCAAAGATCATAAGCTCTTCATCATACCTAAAGGTTGAGTTGTTGTCAAAAGTATTGATTCATCAGACACCATTTCTCAAAGGTCTATTCATCATGGAGGACCGAATCTGTGCAATCATGGCTATCCAGCCTCCAAC
>LGRX02014812.1:0-27631 GCA_001247695.2 Cymbomonas tetramitiformis
TCCGGTTCCAAATCATAAGGAGCAGAGGTCAGGCGATGAGTGCCACAGACAAGATGCTAAAAAGTGTGCCGCGATATATACCAGCACGTATGGATGGCATAAGTATAATAAATAATTTCCAGAGGGTTAACAGTGCCAGTCACGTCTTGTTGGTATAAATATACACATAAACATGAAGACGTTATACCGTAAAGTGAACACTGCTAAGTCCGGAGCTAATCGAGCTTGCATACGCACAGGTTCTGCTACGGTTTGCATAGCAACATTCTAGTTTCCGCCCGGTGAGACGTATACCTGCGCGTGCCCGTATGCAAGGCGTTGTGGTGCAGAATGAGAGCAAAACACGGTCGATGTGAAACAAATACAGATGTGTCAATCTCACAAGCGTCAGCAACGCTCGGATTGATCATATGATTAAAATCTGCGCGGATGAACGCTCGGACAGATCATATAATTAAAATCTGGAGGCGAGGATGAAAAAGTATTTATACCCTCAAACCCGTAAGACTGAATATCCGAGTCATCATCGACATCTATATCTTTCGTGTATAAATGCTCAAAAATGAAATGATGTAATATATCCACCCTGTTAGTAAATCAGGGGATATTAGTATTGTGTGTGTGTTCTGTGATCTGGGTTTAACGTTGCGTTGCGTTGCGTTGTTCCTATTGATGACATCATAGTAATAAGGAAGTGTGAAAACGGGTGACCAATAAATCAAGGCGACGTAATGACGGCGATATCATACTATCATCAGGGGGGGCAAGACGGACCCCCCCCACTGAAATATACTCGTGAAGGTATCGAGCAGATAGACCTAGCAGTAGATGAGTTGGCGTGTCACGACCTGAAACTGTGAACGCGGCTCATGTCACCGAGCAGATCGAACTAATTCAGAAAACTACGAATGTCGTGAACCTGTCCGCTCGTCCACCGGCAAAACTGTGGGTATAATTTTCTACAGGCGTTTCTCCCGAATATTTATACCCTATCGTTATACAGTGTACAAATACGTATAAATATTATTTCGGCTGATCGGCAATAAATATAAGTATGTAATATTTAATTCAGTCTAATACGTTTTTTTATAGGGCAGTATGGAGTGCGGATCCCCCTCTCCATATTTAAAGGCTCCACTTAAAGACGGTGAGCGCACTGAGGGGGGTTATAAATGCAGTAATAAAACTAATAATAGGGTGTTGAATTTTTAAAAAATGGAAAACGCTGGGGGGCTTTAGGTCTTTGCCCTGCGAAGGCTGGGGGCTTCATTGGGTCAAACCCCAAAACGATTTCCGAAACAACTTTTGAATCAACACGCCAAGCAAGGGGGAATGAGAAGGAAGCGAGGCGTTTCCGCCCCGCTTATAGGGTGCCACCTTTAAAAAAATCGGCCTCGGAAATCGTTTGGGGGCTTTGACCCAAAGCCCAAAGCCCCGGCCTTTCGTTTTTTGGCAACGGTTTCCAACTCTAAATTCAACACCCTACAGTATTATTACTGCATTTATAACCCCCCTCAGTGCGCTCATCGTCGTTAAGCGGAGTCTTTAAATATGGAGGGGGGGGTCCGCACTCCATACTGAACTTTTTTTTAAAAATGCGTTATAATTAATTAAATATTACATACTTATATTTATTGCCGATCAGCCGAAATAATATTTATACGTATGCGTACACTGTTTAACGATAGGGTTTAAATATTCGGGAGAACTCCTCGGGCGATCGCTTGACGCATACGCCTGTAGAAAATTATACCCACGGTTTTGCCGGCGGACGAGCGGACAGGTTCACGACATTCATAGTTTTCTGAATTAGTTCGATCTGCTCGGTGACATGAGCCGCGTTCACAGTTTCAGGTCGTGACACGCCAGCGCCAACTCATCTACTGCTAGGTCTATCTGCTCGATACCTTCACGAGTATGTGTGTGACTATGTGTTCTGTGATCTCAGATCTGTGTTTTGTAACGCTAACGTTGCGTTGCGTTGTTCCAATTGATGACATACTATCATCGTACCACAATTTACGTAACACTAGGCTTGGTCGATCTCAATTTTGAGATCTCCGCTAGGCCGTCTGAAATCTGATCGTTCGATCATCTCATCGTTCATTTATATATTTATTGCAAAGAATACAAACGGTGAACGCTGACAGAACCATAACCATGACTGACGCTGACAGTGCAGTGTCATCGTCCCGCATGCCATGCCATGCCATCAGTGTCGACATTTAGCATCCAAGGGCTGGTGGTAGGCTGGTAGCTAAGCAAATCTCGATATCCCTCAAGTATAATTTAATACGTTCTTTATAGCAAAGATATCGACGGCTGGTGGTAGCAAGTCGTTGGCTGGTGGTGGCTACCACTTACACGTCGGATTTTGTGGACAGTGCATGCCATTCGCGGTTTGCTTGCTAAGCGGTTTGCTTGCTTGTGTATAAACCGCTTGCTAAGCAAAACTATAAAGTACTAGGCTTGGTCGATCTCAATTTTGAGATCTCCGCTAGGCCCGTTCAACTGTAGGCCATCTGAATCTGATCGTTCGATCATCTCATCATTCGTCTATATTGGGGAAAAAATCGGAGATGGAATCGAAGATCCCCCTCTTTTGAAAAATCGGGATATAATTCAGTCGCTCTTAACACTGTGTCATTGTCGAATTCCCCTTAACAGTGCGAAAAAATGAAGCCAGACACTGTGACACTGTGTACACGATTTTTGTCTCAGTTTTTTTTACGTCTTCATTCTTCAAATCTGAGAAATGTGTGCACGGATTCCGAAAATTCAGTCGCTCTTAACACTGTGTCATTGTCGAAATCCCCTTAACAGTGCGAAAAAATGAAGCCAGAATCGTAGGCTGTACACTGTACGCTGTACACGACACAGAGTAGAGCTGTGACACACGACACAGTGAGCTGTGACACACGACTCAGTGTGTCACTGTACACACGACACGACACGACACGACACGACACGACACGACACGACACGACACGACACGACACGACACGACACGACACGACACGACACGACACGACGACAGTATAAATAAATTAAATATAAATATAAAGGTCATCCATGAATGACAAGGTATGACTTCACAGTGCGGTAATAATTAAATTCTTTAATTATATTTAACCCAGGTCATGAGTGAATAATGAAGGGGGGTCTGGGGGCGGAGCCCCAGCGGTAGCTCCCCACCCCCCCCTTCATTACATGCAGTTCATGCATAAATGACAACGTATGACTTCACACGGGCGTTAATAATGTAATTCAGGTCAATGTAGAAAAATGAAGGGGGTCCGGGCGGAGCCCTTGCAGGGTACCCAACCCCTCCCTCCCTCCTCCTCCCCGCTCTTGGCCGCCTCTATTTGTCGCGGGTCTCTCACTCTTCACATGATGATGATGCGGATGATGTATACTCAGAGGGGGGGATTTATTTTTTACCCACCTGTACGTTCACGTACCCCCTATATATTTCGTGTATTTATACAAAGAATCTGATACAAACAGTGCAGTGATGAATGAAATGAAAGAGCAAAGACTACAAAGCGAAAGGTCAAACACAGTTTTCTAATCAGCTGCGGCTACATAGCCCAGCTTGCATGACACATATGACACATATGTGAATGGAACCCGGCCGGTGCACTGCGTGTGGAATAATAATAATATAGGGGGTACGTGAACGTACAGGTGGGGAAAAATCCAAATTCCTCAATTCTAAATTTTGCATTGTTACCATCAAATTGTGAGTGAAC
Organism: Cymbomonas tetramitiformis; assembly: GCA_001247695.2. Taxonomy (NCBI): domain Eukaryota; kingdom Viridiplantae; phylum Chlorophyta; class Pyramimonadophyceae; order Pyramimonadales; family Pyramimonadaceae; genus Cymbomonas; species Cymbomonas tetramitiformis. Next base: position 3,753 of record LGRX02014812.1, read on the forward strand.
GAGAGGTGCAAAATGAATGTTGTGAAGTATTGAATAACAACGGTTTAGAAAAGCAAGTGGCATCGGAAATGAACACAAGGGTATTAATTGGGATACTTACGGAATCAAGATATTGCTATGTTGTCCAACCATATCGACAACTGTTATAAAGGTCAGGTGAATATAATTTGGAAGCATAATTGGAATGTAATGTGTTTAATTAAAGCAAAGTACCAAATAAAGGAATAGTATAGTTGTAATCTCAAATTTAAGGGCACATTAACAACAACAAGCAAGATAAATAGTTGGGACATTTGAAGCATTCACCAATTGGCATATTTAATGTCAAGGCTAGGACTTGGAAATTAAGGGTACTTTGTTAAGAAAATACTCCGGTGAGATTTGAGGGTTGGCAATGCAGCCAGTAAAACTAAAATGTTATATCTATTTACTACAGGTCATTAAGATATCGAATGCAGGATTCCTCCGTTGACACCCTTTTCTCGCAACTTTCGGAGAGCGGGAGGAATGTTTGTTTGAAGATGTGGGAACTCCTGGATCTTTGCATCCAATGATGTGATAGCAAGTCTTCTGACCCTCAGCTCTTCAAGACGAAGTGATTTCAGGAAGTTATCCTGATCGATTGCATGTCCTCCGAAGTGAGGTCCAAAGAGAGGATTGTTGTGTTTGTCAGTACGAAACGACTTGAAAAAAGGCAGTGCACTACTGCTAGGTATGCCTGACATGTTTGAACCTGCCAATCGGTATGATACAATCTGATTTTGTAGGATGTGAGTGAGGTTGCCATCCCTCCAGATTACAGCATACAATTCCTCGTCGACGACACGCTTGAGGTCAAGACTATCTCTGAGGGCTCTGGCTTTGTAGCAACAGCGTCAGCGTCAGCGTCAACAGCGTCAACAGCGCCAGCGTCAACAGCGCCAACGCCAGCGCCAGTCTCGCCAGCGCCAACTGCCATTGCAACATCTTCAGTAGGTGCAGCAGTAAGTGCAACATTAGGCGCTTGGCCAGTAGGTGCAATATCGCCAGCACCAGCAGGGACTTCTTCAGGAATGGGATCGCCAACATCGCCAACGGGTGGTGCAACCATGGTAAGATACATGGGTGCAGCACCAGTAGGTGCCTCGCTTGCGCCAGCGCACGAAGCACCTGCACAATCAAGCACAACAACGAAACATTTTCAGTAAATATACAACAGAATTATTCAGTTCAGAGCCACATTGAACCCAACAGACAAATAGACAATTATAGTTTACCTGCGCCATCAGGAAATGGCAAGGCGACCTTGGCTTTGCCCTTGCCTTTGCGCCTTTTTGGTGGTGGGGGAGGAGGGGTCACGTAATCCTCGTCCTCACTATCGCTGTCGATAGTGAGAACCTGGCGATTGCTGATCCAGGTTGAAGGTAGCCCCCATTCTTTGATAAAAGCATGGGGCAGGTCCTTCGTAACCTCCACAATGGCCTCAAGGGTCTGGACAGCGCCAGAGATGTCCGCGATGTTCCTGGACAGCTCGTAGCTCGAGGCCAGGCTCAAGTTGTAAAATGTCTCGGAGGACATGTAAATGTCGTACAGCTTGCCCACTTCCACGTGTTCCAGCAGGGGAGCTACGTCCTGTAGGGTTGCCCCAGCCATGAGCCTCCACCCAGTGGCCATGAGAACGTCGCCAGGGGCATCTCTAAAAGTGACAGATACCACAGGTTGCTTATCTTTGGTACGTGATAAGGTGCGTGATTTGCTTTCGCATATAGCAAAAACACGGAATTTGAGACTGGATAGGTCCTCATCGTTCTCAAACTTAGTCTTCAGGGTGCCAAACCAAGTTTTGGAAAATTGAGACATGTTGAAGTTAAAGTTGCTTTGATGTATATTTTTGAATTCAGAAATGATAACAATAAGAGTCGTTGATAATTTATATGTTGATACATAGGGGCACTGTCCAAATTTAGTAAAATGTGTGTGGCCATAATGATCGCCAAATGTCGTCATCAAAGCATGCCAATTGTCAAATGTGTTACATTTGTAGCGTATCAACAAATATTTGCATTTTATATCAATTTGATGGTTGAAATTACTTTGAGAAAACTCTGATTTCATCAATTATTCATGTATCAATCGATGTGATTGGCCAAACAAATATGTTTCATTTTGAACCAAAGATGAAGCGAAATTGTTCATCTTTCAAATCTCAAGCTGATTTCATAGTAATATGTTGTCAATTGCAATTGGTGAACAAACAAATCAATCAAATTGTGTTGTACTATTCAAATCTCAAGATAGTTGTGATTCATTGTTTAAATATTCGATCATATTTGATCATTGATTGGTTGTAAATTTTGATGTGAAATTTGTTCTAGATATCGTGAGTGGTCTATGGTTAAAAGACACTGAGAGGCCCACATGTGGACAGAGGGAAGTGGTTGTAATGTGGTCGCAGTGTAAGGCGGGGCGCGGGGAGGGGGTGGTCGTTAGGGGTGTGACAAGGAATAGTGGGGGACTTATTGGTATGGGGTTGATACAACGTATGTCAGAACAAAGAAAGAAAATGATGGATCGTGACTATGATAAACCGGGTGACCAAATAAACACGGTGACGTGCGGTAAGCGGTTAACTAGATCGCGGCGGTTACAAGATATACGTTCGTGCACCCAAGTCCCATCCAATTGTGATCGAGGCATGCGATGGCATTGACCCCCCATCCATGCCCCTCCTCCCCCGACCAAACATCCAGCATCCAACACCCCCAACACATTTCAATCCAGTGAGAAGAGGGCGAAGCCCCCCTTCCTCTCCCCCCAAAAATAAAAATGTAATGTAAGCGGCCATGGGCCCAGCTCATACGGTTCGACGTTCATGACAGTGTCATCAACCTTCATTTTCGCAGATTTGCGTGTCACTGAGTCTCAATTCTCATGTCTGATGTGTCCTTGGCGACCACATCCAAATATTTAAACAGGTTTTATATTATAAATTATTTATTTTAAATTTATTATAAAAAGCGTGACAGATCAAACAGCGACGCATGACGCTGACGATGATTATCAAAAAGCGTCATGCATGATGGATGATGACAGCGAACGAAAGCGCAAGCGCCATGCATGATGACAACGATCAAGAAGCGTCTACACGATGACAGCGTCTACCAATGACAGCAAAGGGGCGACAACCTAATGATTATGATTTCCCCCAAAACATTTATACACAAAAGTTTGACATAAAAAACCAGATTTTTCAAAGATGTGACAAACTCCCGCTTTACTGTCGTGTCATGTCATGTCGTGTTACTGTCATAATTAAAAAGAGCGTGAGCGCAAAAAGCGTGACAGTCGAAAAGCGTCAAAGCTAAAAGCGTCAAAGCGTCAAAGAATAAAATTTAATAAATAATAAGCCGTCGATTCCCCTACGGGTCACGGCCACCCCTGTGGGGGGGAGGGGAGGTTTTCCCCCACACACCCCCCCCCAAAAAAATGTGAGAAGCAGCTTGCTTTCCATCGGAGTTCGGCCAGCCCATACAGCTGACGTTCATGGTCGATTCCCCTACGGGTCACGGCCACCCCAGGGGAGTCCCCCCACACCCCCCCAAAAAAAATGTGGAAGCAGCTTGATTTTCATCGCGATACGGGCTCGGCCAGCCCATACAGCTGACGTTCATTTCATTGTCATCAACTTTCATTCTCGAAGCTTTACGCTTGACAGACTGCGTCTCATGTCATGTCATACGTCTAACGCCTTATGTGTCAATGTCCAGTCGACCACATCCAAATATTTATACCGTCAATTAAGTCTTCGTCCCTTTTTAAAATTAAATAAGTCATATTAAAAATAATACTACAGTGTTAAGTTATACAGCTAAGTTATATTTATAATCAACAGTCGTGACACTGTGCAATTCCAATAAAATTAAAAATATATTATAATTATATTGACCAATTAAATATAAAGAGGCTTTGTATTGAATATTCTAAATATCAAATTATATACTGCCGCGTGCGACACATACTTATCCACGACACACGAATCGTTTCGCAGTTTTCATCTACGACGCTAAAGTGCGTAACAGGGGTTAAATTGAGTGGGTGTAACGCGTGACGCTCGAAAAGCGTGACGCTCGAAAAGCGTGACGCTCGAAAAGCGTGACGCTCGAAAAGCGTCACGCTCGAAAAGCGTGACACTCGAAAAGCGTGACGCTCGAAAAGCGTGACACAAAGCAGTGTTCGTTTTGGAATAGCTGGTTTTCGGCGAAATGAACCTTTAAAAATTTATACACAAAAGCGTGACATAAAAAACCGGATTTTTCAAAGAGGGGGACAATCTAAAGATTTTTCCCCAATAGGGGGTACGTGAACGTACAGGTGGGGAAAAATCCAAATTCCCCAATTCTAAATTTTGCATTGTTACCATCAAATTGTGAGTGAACGCGTGTGGTGCAAGAAGGAATGTCGTGAAGTATTGAATAACAAAAGTTTAGAAAAGCAAGTGGCATTGGCAATTAAAATGTAATGAACCGCACAAGGATATTAATTGGGATACTTACATAATCAAGATATTGCTATGTTGTCCAACCATATTGACACTGTTAATATAAAGGTCAGGTTAAATATAATTTGGAAGCATAATTGGAATGTAATGTTATTAATTAAATCAAAGTAATAGCAAAGGAATAGTATAGTTGTAATCTCAAATTTAAGGGCACATTAACAATAACAAGCAAGATAAATAGTTGGGACATTTGAAGACATTCGAAGCAATCACCAATTGGCATATTTACTGTCAAGGCTAGGAATTGGAAATTAAGGTTACCCTATTAAGAATATACTCAGATTTGAGGTGTTGGCAATGTAGCTAGGAAAACTAAAATGATCTCTATTTACTACAGGTCATGAAGATATCGAATGCAGGATTCCTCTGTTGACAACGCCCTTTTCTCGCAACTTCTGGAGAGCGGGAGGAATGTTCGTTTGAAGATGTGGGAACTACTGGATCTTTGCATTCAATGATGAGATAGCAAGTCTTCTGACCCTCAGCTCTTCAACACGAAGTGATTTCAGGAAGCGTTATCCTGATCGATTGCATGTCCTCCGAAGTGAGGCCCAAAGAGAGGATTGTTGTGCTTGTCAGTACTAAACGATTTGAAAAAGTAGAGGAGCTATGTCCTGTAGGGTTGCCCCAGCCATGAGCTTCCACCCAGTGGCCATGAGTACGTCGACAGGGGCATCCCTAAAAGTGATTGAGACCACTGGATGCTTATCCTTGGTACGTGATAAGCTTCGTGTTTTGCTTTCGCATACAGCAAAAACACGAAACACGAAATCGAAGATTGGATACGTCTTCATTGTTCTCAAACTTGCTTTTCAGGGTGCCAAACCATGTTTTGGAAAATTGAGACATGTTGAAGTTAAAGTTGCTTTGATGTGTATTTTTGAATTCAGAAATGATAACAATAAGAGTCGTTGGTAATTTATATGTTGATACATAGGGGCACTGTCACAAATTTAGATGTACTATTTATGCTATCGAAGGATATCCCTACGTTTCTGGACGCGTGCAATACATCGTATTGAACACATATTGCAGGCATATTGCACGCGTATTGACAATAAATGTTCAATACAAAAAAAAATGTTACAATATGTGTGCAATATGCCTGCAAGCGCTCCAACATGTGTGCAACATAGTATTGCAGTGTATTGGAGACATATTGAAGTTCTGATGCAGAGAGTTATTTCAATATGCCTTCAACACATGTGTAGTATAGGGTTGGAGACATGCACCATGCATGTCGCAAACACTATGAAGGCATGTTGCAGACGTATTGCTCACATATTGTATACATATTGTAAGTCAACATTCAATATGTTGGATACACACTGCGGACCTGCTGCATACGTATTGAACATGTAAATTCAATATGTTGTATATATACGTGCGGACCTATTGAATATGTATTGAAACGGAACATTCAGTATGTTGGATACATACTGTGCTGGATGTGACACCCCGTGTGTGTCACAGTCCTCTGTCTGTACTAGTACTCCGTACAGTACGGCTGTCACAGATTCAGGGTTTCGGGCTTAAGCCGAGCGACACTCAATCTAACCTGACTTCTTATGTTATCTGAAGTGTAAGCATTCTGAGTTATCAGCACCTCAATATATAGTTGGCACTATAGAGGACAGGTTATGGTGCGCCAGGCACCTTCCACTACTTTTGATTGCATGAGTGGCTAAGCCACTCCGCTTGGTGGGGCGTTGGGGGCCCAATTTGATGTCGTGATTTTCGCAGCTGCGGTCGAGAGCTAGTTTGCGGGCGGATTAAATTTGGTATCGCTGCAGCGTTCGCCTACCTGGGATTAATTTGTATTGTCCGCGTTGGATTTTACTCGACTGGAACTTGATCAGTTTTTGTCGTGAGTTTCCTTGGCCGCCGCGTTACGATCTTGCAATTTCACAGTTACGGCTTCCTTGATTATCCGTTCCGAAACTGCATCTTGCGGCTCTCGACCGTCGCTTTTCTGTGTTCTACGACATCGGCCCTCTACCCCAACGCTCCCACCTATTGGATTTTCATCATGAGCGTAAATTCACACGTCACGCCTCCCTTGGGGGCCAACAATCGAATTCGACTAGACACGATTTTTTCACGCGACGTCGGGTCTCGCTATAGACCGACGCCCAATTCTCCGGCTGTCAATCTCACGGCTCCGGACCGGACTCGAGCTGCGGCTGTCCAAAATTCCACTTGGGATGTCGACATCATCAAGAGGATCTCTCGCGACGCCTTGGGCTCCAAGGAGGACACCTTTCATGGAGATGAAGTACGCCGCAACACGCTCTGGACAGCCATTGTGAAGTCCTTGCAGCGTGCGTTCGAGCAGAAGGACCCCAACAACGCCGCTCTTTTTGATTTGGCGGACGCGCAAAAGGAGGTCAACGCCATCTTCAATGCCATCCTCTTCTCGACTTTGACATCGTTGACTTCTCCTAGCTCACCCGCGCGGCGTTGGGTTGAGGCCTCGGGACGGGCTTCGCCTCAGGATGGCAAGCGTGCCCTCCTCGAGGTCACCAAGAGGTTGATCCCTCGCGTGGTTCGACCTCTTGGGCATTACGAGGAGCTTTGCTCCATTTATTTCGACGACAAGAAGGACCCCGACCCTCTTATCCAAGATTTCGACGCATGCCTGACCGCTATTGGCAACGGTGCCCCTGGACCTCTCGACGACATGATGGCCAAGAAACAGCTTCTGGCTTCTCTCGACCCCGAATTCTACGACAAAGTTATTACTCCACTTCGTCTCGACGTTGAGTTGGCCAAGGTCGAGCTCGAAGACATCTACGCCCACGTCCTCGAGATTTGGGATGCGAACGCCGGCAGGGGCAAGCACGTGCCCTTCGTGGACAAGTCCAACGTGCTGTACTCTGGTCTGCCGTCCGACGTTGACGTGAAGGCCCTGATCAAGGAGTTCCAATTCCACATCGACGCCGCCAACAAAGTGCTTGCGACGCTCTCCGACGAGGATGCACGCGACGAGCCGACGACGAGATGGCCGGCTCCGGCTACGGGCAAGCCTACAGGCAAGCCAGGTGTGCACTTTCCGCCCTCCTCCTAGCGAGACCGCCAGAACCGTCGGGAAGATGGGAAGTTTCACGGCCGGAAGCGTGAATGGCAACACCGCTTTGCCGCTTCTCCCCTTCCCAAGGGCGGGAATTGGCAACAAGGCGACCGACGCCGCAACAACGACAAGAAGGCTTACGGCATGCATTCCGTCTCCTTTCACGTCCTCTCCAAGGCCTTCGTTCCGGAGTGTGTCCGATGCCCTCCGGGGTTTTGGCATGACTCCGCGAATTGCCCTACCGCCGACATCAGGTGCGACGAGTGCGTGATTGAGCAAGCCGACGACGCCGACGGCCTCGTGTCCGCCTTCCAGACCGCATTCGACACTGAGGACGACACCGCCTTTGCTCGACTGTGTGCACAGCATGATCATCCCTTGGTTCGGCAGGACGAGGAGCCCTTCACGTTCTCCGAGGACATTGACGTGGGGCTCCGAGCAAGGCACGGTATCGATAACTCGATAAGTCCGATTAATCGATTAATCGGACTTATCGTTATCAATCGATTAGTTCAAACGAGTTATCGTGGATATCATTATCAACCGATTAGTTCGTTTGAGTTATTCATATCAATCGATTAGTTCGACTGAGTTATTCATATCAATCGATTAGTTCGTTTCAATTATTAATATCAATCGATTTGTTCGAACCCATTTTTCGAATCGATTAATCGATAAATCGCATTCCCTGTTGTGTCGCCAGGTACTTCGAAAAGCTCATGGATTGTAAGCTAGAAGATTTTGCGGTGGCGTGCTTCCTTGATCCCCGCTACGAGACGATGAAGTTCAAGAAGTTGGATGCCTGGAAGCAAGGTACACTCTCTAAAGGCACTGTGCTCGGTTGGGCGCGGTCGGCCTATCAATCGGATTGGGAGCCGAAGTGCGAGGAAGCAGTGTTACCACTGCCGGAAAAGACTGCTAAAAAGACCATTAGTAAGCTGGCTAGCTTTCTTGATAGTGATAGTGACGAGGAACATGAAGATGAGGCAGTGAATGTTGAGAGTGTTGCGCAATCTTCGGTTGGTGTGGACGTGGAAGAAATTGTAGTTGCAGTTGTTCCTGAAGTAGATGCGAAAGATGAGTTCAAGAAAAATTGTGCCTTGCCTCCTTGCCACAAGGATGCTGACCCCCTAGAATGGTGGCGGTCGCATAAGTCTAAGTTGCCCAATATGTTTCGCATGTCCCGCCAGTTCCTTGCGGCACCTGCAAGCACTGCCGGTGTTGAGCGGACTTTCAGTGCCTGCGGGCAAATGCATTCTGACTTGAGGAAGTGTATGTTTGAGGGCACCTTAGAGCATTCGCTCATGGCTAGTATTAACACCCGTTGATATGATATTAGTTTGCCTAATTGCCTTGTTTTCCTTCAGTTTGCAGTGTTCATTGTAGTCTTGACAACATACTTATTAGGGAACTTACTATGTCTGGCACTTCGTTATCATGATAGTTATCGGGGGATATCGATAATTATCATGATATATCATGCTAGATGTAGTTATTCATATCAATCGATTAGTTCGACCGAGTTATTCATATCAATCGATTAGTTCGTTTCAGTTATTCATATCAACCGATTAGTTCGTTTGAGTTATTCATATCAATCGATTAGTTCGACTGAGTTATTCATATCAATCGATAGTAAAAAATGACTTATCGGGAGTTATTCGATAAGTTCAAAAAAACGCGATACCGAGCCTTGGCTCCGAGCACAGTACGCGGGATTGACGCCCACCCAACCCTCACTCCTTGCTACCCGCGTGCATGAAGCACGCACCGCTCTCCGAGAGCTCAAGCAGGTGGCTGGTGGTGCTGAGTCCGGAACTCAGCACTTTCCGATGGTACACTTCGGTTCGGCCGCGCCCTCCGTGATCGACGATGCCGTCGTGGCGCATGAGCCGGAAGTGGCGATCGAGGCCGAGGGGGACGCGGTAATTTACCCGAAGCAGTTCGCTGACGGTGAGGCGCCCTTCGAGCAGTCCTTTATGGACGACATGTCTGTAAAATTGGGCTTCTTCGAGCCCGAGCCGCAGGTCTCACTTCAATCCTTCAAACCCCTGCCTCCGTACATTTCTTCCACGCATGATTCGGCCAGCGTGGCTGACACGGAGTCTGACGACGGGGACTTACATGATGCCGTCCCACCACCCGCTCCACGGGTTGGTGGTTTACGGACACCTTCAATCGGAGCATTCCTCACGGCAGCAGCTATCCCCGCTTTGTTTCTGTGTGTGAGCATCGCCATGATCGACACCGTCACCGCCACAGCACTTTGTGATGCGGAGATTACTCCACGGTCGGTGGTGTACGGTGGCTGCTCTGGTTATCAGAATGGCACAGTGGACTACTTCACTGACCCCGACCTTCTGGACACTGGACCGACTGACTTCTACGGCATCTTCAATCTGGACTCTGACGGCTTCGACATCTGCAATCTGAACTTTCAAATTGAGAACTACAACAACTTCAATCTTTGTGAACTCTGCTCTGTGGACCACTTTAAAGGTGGCTAGAGTTACTGTCAAAAGCCTAGTAGCACCGCTAGATCTGTATCACGGGCACAGTAGCCTTCAGTGTGTAGTGCTAGCTAGAGATTTGGGACCGCCCTGGCCAAGAGCACAGGCCCCCACTAGCAATCTGTTTCCACCGCTTGAGATGGTGTGTTTTGTTTCACCTAACACTGCCTGTTCCACCCTAACTCTTCCTCCGTAATAGTACAGGGTGGTGTGCTGGATGTGACACCCCGTGTGTGTCACAGTCCTCTGTCTGTACTAGTACTCCGTACAGTACGGCTGTCACAGGTTCAGGGTTTCGGGCTTAAGCCGAGCGACACTCAATCTAACCTGACTTCTTATGTTATCTGAAGTGTAAGCATTCTGAGTTATCAGCACCTCAATATATAGTTGGCACTATATATCCCACATACTGCGGACCTATTGCATACGTATTGAACATGCAAATTCAATATGTTGTATATATACGTGCGGACCTATTGAATATGTATTGAAACGGAACATTTAGTATGTTGGATACATACTGCGGACCTATTGCATACATATTGAACATGCAAATTCAATATGTTGTATATATATTGCGGACCTATGGCATATGTATTGAAACGGAACATTCAGTATGTTGGATACATATTGCGGACCTATTGCATACGTATTGAACATGCAAATTCAATATGATGTATATATACTGTGGACATATTGCATATGTATTGAAATAAAAGTTGCCTATGTTGGATATATACTATAGATCTATAGCATACATATTGCACATTTGCAACATGCAGTGTGTTCACTATGTTTCCACTATGCGTATGCTATGCGAGATAAACAAAATACTCGAGCATCTTTACTACGATTAACATGTATCTAGCTAGGCAGAAAGGAATACGAATGGGACTATCAAATTTTATCATACCAACGAATACACAAAATTATGTTCTACTCGTGCACTTTCTATTTACAATACGCAAAATAATGTTCCACTCGTGCACTTTCTATTTACAAGATGCCAACCTAAAATCAATGTATTCATCTAGAACGCTTGACGGGATGCTTGAAGTTGACGTTGTACTCGAGGCGGTCGATTTTCTCCATCTCGCTTCGCTCCAAAACAACCGATCTAAAATGGAAAGTAAAGAGCCAACACTTAGTAAAAAAGCGGAAACGCACAAAAGAATATTCTATTGAAAACATAAAGGACTTATCAACCTAGAATGTTTGAAGGGATGCTTGAAGTTGACGTTCGTTGTACTCGAGGCGGTCGATTTCCTCCATTTCGCCCTCCTCGAAAACAGCCAATCTGAAAAGGAAAGTAAAGAGCCAACACTTAGTAAAAAGCGGAAACGCACAAAATAAACCTTTATTTAAAACATAATTAACAACCGAGCAACCTCAAATAAATGCGAATATGAACGCGAGATGAAAACCTAATATGACTTCGCCACGCGAACGTTTTCAGCGGATCTGAAAAACGAAACCAACCAACTAACGTTTAGTAAAGAAGAAAGAAATTAGCAGTCGTCAACGAAAGAAGCAAAGGAAAGTAAAAGGGGGATGTGGAGTGAGTTGGATTTGAACCAACTATTTCGAGTGCAAAGGACTCGCGGGAATTTCCCGTTCACTCCTAGTCAAAGTTTCACGCATGCCAAGTATGAGCGCGCGAAGCACACACAAAATAATACACACGCATAACCAAAACATGCACTGCAAACCAGTGCCATATTGCAACCTGTGAGAATTAAAAATATCACAGCACGCAACTCACTGGCGAGGCTGCTGCAACATTGCTGACGGCGAACTGTGAAGAGTGCAATAACGTGAGTTTGAACTTGACCGTTCAGAAAAATCGAAGTGCTCAAAAACTTTGCCGTTCAGAAGTCACATCGGATCGACTCGTCAAACATGCGAGCACGATCGACGATGACGACGATGATGACGATGCGATGTCTCAGACTCTCAGTGACATTGCATCGGAGATAATCGACTTATCGAATTTTAATATTTGGTATGACTACGATATAACGTGATTAAATCATCGCAATGGTCTAGTGGTTGGCCGTCGCTCTCAAAGTCTTGAGGTAGTGGGTTCGAGTCTCGGTGAAGGGTTTTTCCGGTCCGTATTGGGGGCCATTTCGGGGGGACTTCTTGAGCATTTTGGGGGTACTTCTTGAGTTACGATTTCGGCCGTTCGATTCACGAACGAGGGGTGCAGATTCTCCTAAAAATTAAAATTCCAAAATTGTTTCCCCGAAAATCGTTCAATCTGTTCAATACTACTGCAATACGTGAGGGCTCACTGCAATACGTTAGCGATTACAGGCGTATTGAAATGGCGTATTGGAGATGTATTGAAAAAGTGCCAGGTCACGAGGTCAGCTTTGCCAGTGCCAGGTCAGACGGTTCGTCGCAAAGCTGACCTGGCACTTTTTCAATACATCTCCAATACGTAATCTCAATACGCCTGTAATCGCTAACGTATTGCAGTGAGCCCTCCCGTATTGAAGTAGTATTGAACAGATTCTCCTCTAAAAAGTTTTTTAAATTTTTGTAAAGGTCAATATGCGTGCAACCGCGTGCAACCGCCTGCAGGGCTCAAGGCAGGGATCACTTCAATACGTGAGGGCTCACTTCAATACGTGCTGGATTTGGCACGGTGACACCTAAAATATGTCACCTGCCTCATCCTAGAGTAGTCTGGGTGACCGTCACTCGTAGGCCGAAACCTAATCCCTGAACTTAAAGTCAGGTATATGTTTATCTTTTTTATCTTATCAATCCGACCGTTCTGATATCGAAACCCTATATTGGGGTATAACGGCAAATAGATATATATCGGCCCTGTATATCTAGCAGGTTTTGGTTCGCACCATCGCTTTTACACTGCTTCTACTATGAGTGGCTAAACGCTGACGCTTGGGATGGAGTGAGCGGTCGCTAGGGAGGCACACGCGGTTCAGTGGTATGGCCTAGGCAGCTTGGTTGATTGAGCGGCTTCGCGGACAGTGCACTTGGGCGTTTTACGAGTTGATTTTACGTTGGCTGGATTTTGCCGTACTTCCGGTCGATATCACACCGTTTGCGGTACCCGGGGATCCTTTAAGTCCACACGACTTCATCGAGTTCTTCGTCCTTGTCCGCAAGTTTACGCTCTCGACGACCACCACCTCTTGGCCGCCACCACCGCGACCGCTTCCCGATCACACCCGCTTGCTCCACCCCTACTGTCATTTCATCATGGTTGCCACCAGATCTACTTCGAGCGCTCCTCTGCGGAGGAGGAACGACTAGCGACTATTTTCGACCAAGCTGCTGCCCGACGCATGCGGCCACTCCAGGGACTCCGACGGCAACCGTCCCTCCAGCGTCTGGACCCCCTGCGGCATTCGTGGCAGCTGTCCGTACTCTGATCCGCACCAGGCACGACGAGAAGGCCGCCAAATTTGTCGCCAAGAAGTGCTTCGGTATGAAAGACGAGCGCTTCCATGGCAACGAGAAGAACGTGCACGTCATCTTTACCCGCATGGTGGCTGCTCTTCGCGAGGCTTTCGTGGCCGAGGACGAGCAGCTGGGCGACTTCTTTATACTCGACGACGCTGGCATCACGGTGCGAGAGGAGAGCAATCAGCTCCTCTTCTCCACCCTTGAGCTTCTCGTACATCCTTCCAGTCCAGCTTCGGACTGGTTGGAGAGCTCTGCTCAGGCGTTTCCCGCGGATGGGAAACGTGTTCTGCTCGAGTTTGCACGTAAACTGCTGCATGCCGACGCACCCTTTCAAGGGACGTCGGACTTGCTGGCAGTTGAACTGGGCTACGGCATGGACCCCAACGACTCGATCATGGACGTCAACGCCGCGCTCGCCGCCGCGAAGCGCAAGAACACTCTGGACGAGGACGACGTCAAAGGACAGTTCATTCAGGCCATGGACGCCGACTACTACAGGCCTGTGGTGTCGCGGCACGACCAGCGGGCGGCGGTGTCCCTGTTGACCGTTCAGCAGTGGGCCCGCGAGTGTCATGCGGCTCACGTGCGGGCTGGCACGGCTTCGCCGAAGTCGGCTGCGGTTGGCGGCCACATGTTGCCTGCGAGGTTTGGCGACCCGCCGAGCGGACACACTTCCGCGGACGCCGACGTGATGGAGATCCTCCTCGCGTTACGCAAGGAGGTGCGCGTTCTCTCCGACAAGGTCAACGGGAAAGGCTTCACTCCCCGCGCGGAGAAGCCTCACAACCCACGCACAGGGTTGAAGTACCGCTTCGCAGCCTCTCCGCTCCCGGAGGGGAATTATTCGCAGGGGAATTCGAAGTTTGTCGCGTTTCATCGTGGGACTGGACAGGCAATCCCGCTTTGCCAGCACTCGACGTGCACGTCAGCGCAAGCTAGGCATTGGCACCGCGACTGCCCGCACGGCGGTCCGCGTGCGGAGAAGACAGCTGCTGGGGCGCATTCTTTCGCGGTTCAGGAGGTGGAGGGCGACTTCTACGCCGCTGCCTTCCAGCACGCCATCGGCAACAACGACACCGACCGTTTCGACGCGCTATGCTTCTTGGCGGGCGGCAAGCCCGTGATGCTCGAGGATCTCTCCGCCGCCTCCTTCTGTGTGGACGACACCGTTGAGACTCACGCCATCGACGAGTATCTGGAGTGCTGCCGACCCGCTGACACCCGCTTCGGGGTCTACGCGGTTGGTGGTGCCATGCACGTCAACAACTTCCAAGTCCACGACAAGATCCCGGACGACGCTCTGGACATGCCGCCACCGCCAGCACCACCTGCCGCTCCGCAGTCGGTGGTGTCCGACGAGGGCATGTACCCCGTCAGCGCGCTGCACGCCCACGAGCCAGACACGTCCTTCATGGACAAGTTTGCGGTGCGGCTTGAACTCACTGACCCTAACCCGCCTCTCGCGATGCATTGCATGGGGACCGTGGCACCCGTTGATTCAGTTTCGGTGACTGAGGGAGAGTCCGAGGATGACGACGAGGGTGATCCGCCGCCGCGGCAGGCTCTTGGCTGCGGCAGACCGCCATTGGGCTTTGGGTACTCTGCCCTCGTGTCTCTCGCAGTCTGCCTAATGCTTGTTATTTGTGCAACTGCCGCGCCTTCAAATGATTGCCCCGCGCCAACATCTTCGGCGACAGGGCGCATCGGCGACGAGGTCGGTGGTGCTGGTGAGCTGACGCCCACAGCCATCCCGCCAGATCTCTACTGGCAGCCGGAGGGCTGGTACCACGGCTGGTACCGTACTACGTACGGGTACGGGTGGACGTGGCTCCCAGGCCCCCCGCAACCACCTGAGGCAGCTCCGATTGTTACTGCGCCGCCCTCGCCGGGTGGTGCTCCGCCATCGCCAGACTACGAGCCACCCGCCTGGGACGGTGGAGACGGGGATGAACTTTCTTCCTCAGTTCGGCACAGGACCGGGCCGGTTGCACCCGGTGTGACTGCCTGCGGCGACATCGGCGCTCCTTCAATTCTCTCAATTTGCTCTACGAATGATTCGACGAACAGTGGTACCAGCTCTCCTGGGCGCTGTGACAGTGGTACCGGCTCTCCCGGGCGCTGTGGAAGTGGCTAGTGCTGGCGTGATTGAGATTAACCTGCCTTCAGTTTGAGATGCTGTAGGTGCAGGTTGCCCCAAGATGGGCTCTGTTTCGGGTTTTCAGTGTATCAGAATTCGGCAGTAGAAAGTAGTGGCACGACTGCTGCACTGCCTGTTCGGGGGAGGGGGCCTGGCCAGTATGAGCACAGTGCCTCCTGACCCACTAGCACTGACTTTTCTGCCTCTCGGTAGGCATTTGTTTACTGTTTCGGCTACCTAGTTTGGTCCCCACACTAGGTGGTGTGCTGGATTTGGCACGGTGACACCCAAAATATGTCACCTGCCTCATCCTAGAGTAGTCTGGGTGACCGTCACTCGTAGGCCGAAACCTAATCCCTGAACTTAAAGTCAGGTATATGTTTATCTTTTTTATCTTATCAATCCGACCGTTCTGATATCGAAACCCTATATTGGGGTATAACGGCAAATAGATATATATCGGCCCTGTATATCTAGCAATACGTGAGGGCTCAAGACCTTGAGCCCTGCCTTTAGCCCCCCCTTTCAGTATGCTGCGGAAGTGTTGAAGTGAGCCCTAAAAAAGTAGAAAAAACATGTTCTTCAATTCTGGTGAGACTTGTTATATGGACTCAGGAGCTATATTTTGCGACATAGCTTGTGTGCGTTTTTTGTGGGGGGGGTCCGAAAACCTACTTTTGGGTTATTGCTTAACTTGAAAGTTCCTTCAGCATATCGTCAATATGTCCGCAGTATATGTCCAACATATTACAGCATAGTTGCAGTACATTTTCGAAGGGTGATGGGCGTGGTAAAGGGGACTTCAATCAATGCAGTATGGTCCGAGGAGATCAAATTGTTCATGGTGAAAAGCGACCTCGCCATGAACGATCCCCTCAATCATCATCACCAAGTGATGCGGAGCGACATCGAACCGGCTTGCCTTCGGCTAGAGCCGCCGCCCTCGTCCAAGGGAAGGCGGCCCCCCCCGTACAATAATCTTCGTTAGCCAAGCGCGCGATGAGAAATCCCGCGCAAGGCGGGTGCTTAGCCGATCGAGAGCCGATCAAACCTTCCAATGCTCAGGAGGGTACATCCCTCAAACCCCTCCCAATATCAAGCTCATATTCCCGGAAGGTTGGAGTACCGCGGAAGGCTTCCGCGACCCGGAGTATGAAACGATTACGAAGAAGGAACGCCTTTTGGCGTGGATTGCGCCTCCACATCACTCTTCCAATATCTACGAGGGAACTGGAGTTGTCCGCGAGGTAGCACCCTTTCTCTTTCTTCTCGACGTTGAGGTTGTGTCTTTCTTGCTTCACAGGACTCTTTGCTACATGTATGCAACATGGTTACCATATGTTGCATACATATTGAGAGCATATTGTAGGGATCCGGGAACACATTGCAAGAAAGTCGATCCGCACTATGTGGAAGTGGACACGGTATGGCATCATAAGTGGCTGCCAACGCGACTGCTCCCGCACGATTTCTCCAGATTGGCGCACGATTCATCTCCAGACAACACCGCGTGGCCGGCTTGGTTACCACCTTCCGACATCTTGGAGCTAGAACCGGCAACGGTAACCTTTAAGGGGAAATCGTTTCGACTTGTTCCACCGGTGCCTAATTGCTTGCAACGGATTGTCGAAAGGATTCGTGGCATGCAAGAGGCAAGGTAAGGGACTCTCGTGGGGCATGATTTCCCTCGTCCCACCATTCCTCACGTGGCTCGCTGCAATAGTGATGCAGCACGCGATCGTGATGGTTGCAGCATGTTGATGGGATGTTGAAAACATGCTGGGACGATATTGTGCAGAGATGCGGGCGAGGCGCCCCCCGAGGCGCACGAGGCCCAAAGCAAGGAGACCCCCCCCGCCGCCCAATGTTGAGGCACCCACGAGCCCTCCACTAGCCGGCGGGAGTGCAAGGTAAGGGACTCTCGTGGGACATGATTTCCCTCCCACCATTCCTCACGCTACAACGCTGCTTGGGCTGGAATTCAACGAGGCCGCGCGCAACTTTGCCGAGGAGGAGGGCCTGCACCCAGAATGGGGGCAAACGGAGTGGGTGTAGAATTCGAAAGGTGAGTTTTGTATTAGTGCAACATTTCTGTAATTGTGTTCAATATGGCATACATGTATTGACGGTATACAGCAACACGGACAGGGGAACCGCATGAGGTGTACAAAATGACAAACGGTCCATGGGGGATCCCACCGCGTCCGAAGGCTTCGACCACCTTACGTTCTCGGGAAACAGCACTCGCCTTCTTGAAGGAGTTGCGGGGAGTCACCCGGTGGGGCGATGGGCATAAGCATTTGTTGCGCACCTCAACCGCCTCCAACGGCGCAAAATACGCAAAGCACCTCAAGGCGCATGAGGCTTTGAAGGCTTTCGAGTCCAAGTTGTTGGCGGTATTGTCCTCTTGGCCTCGCGATGATGGTGAAGTCGACAATGCGCTGCAGGACATTGTGTCCAAACTGACTATCACCATACGGGAATGCACTGCGCATTCCATAGAACCTCGGGTACGTATTCAATGTTGGTGTGATATGAGTTCCACATGTCACATGTATGTTGAATATATGTTACAAACGTATTGATTCGTACGTGCAGGATATGGAGTATTTGAGAGAGCAGACCAGACTTTTCTTTGAGGACTTGGAAGCGAATGGTCCTCCACAGTGGCTTGCAATCAACACCCATAAAATCTGGCACTGGGCCGATCTGCTCCTGCGATTCGGACCTGTGCGTGAATAGTGGATGTATGCCTTCGAGTCCATGAATGGCAAGCTAGCTAGGTGGGTGAAGAACAATGCGTTCCCCGTGGCAAGCATCATGAACGGCTATCTAAGGTTGAAAACTTTGCGCTCCCTACGAGGCATCCTGGCCATGCTTTTGAACCGAGAAAGAGCTACTGCCGGCCGTGTCCCGCGGGCTTTGATGGCGGGCCCCGCTCCCGGCATCGTGATGGTCACTACCTTCGGGGAGAAGGGCAAGCCATTGGAGCTAACGTCCTTGGAGATTGACCAACTCACCCGCTGGATGCGAGCGAGTATTCCCGCTTACCGAAAGCTTTTTCAACAACATGTTGAGTACGACCTGTTCCGGCGGAGGTGCAACCTGCAAGCTCGCACGCATGTACTATTTGTAGTATACCTGCAACATATTGTCAACTTGTTTCTGTATGTGTATCATATATTGTAAGTATACTAAGAATATGTTGTCATCACAGGGAGAATGCCGCGCGCTCTAAACAAGCACTGCGGAACCGACAAGAGGTGGGTGGCGTGCCCCGATCGCGTTCGGTCCATTGGAGGACCCTGAAGGATGGCTTGGTCGTCAATACACGGCTTACGAGAAGTCGCTCATGATGGGTCCCGAACCCATGTGTTCCAAGTACAACAAGGTGAACATCGGCGGTGTCTTCTATCGCACTAGAGACGGGGACAAAGGGATAGTGACAACCCAGTGTTTCGTCCGCGCATCCTTCCCCAAGAATGATGCCGATGCCGATGACGAGTGGGAGGACAGGTACGACCTCAACCACCAGTTTGCATGCTTCTTTGCCTTTTCGTATATCTCTGCAGCATACATGCAATACGTCCCCAACATATTGAGGGTATGTTGTACGTATATTACAAAAACATCGAACTACATTTCGTGCGCAGGTATGCGGTATCATCAACGCCATTCTGCGGGTTACCATTGGCGGTGTGCTCTACACTTTTTTAAAGTGTGATTGGCTACCCGTGCCCACGGAAGCTCAGATCGCAAGCTTCAAGCTGAAGAACTCCATCCTCGGCGTGGACAAGGTGTCCAACCAAGGCTTTCTTCACCTTCAACCCATGGGAAACCTCCAAGTACACTATGGACAACCGAGAGCCCTACCTACTGGCCAATCAAGTCCAAGCGCAAGTAGTGATAGTCAAACACCCCTGCATGGATTCAGCGGTGATACTTGATACGAGCGACCGCAATATGGAGAAACTTGCACTCGTTGATAGGCCCGTAGGTAGTGATGGTCACTTTGACACATGCGGGAAGTGCAGAGTCGGTGGCGAGCTCCTTCTGTGTGAGAGGGCAGGCTGCAAAGAGGCTATGCACGTGCGATGCGCAGGGCTCTCCGACATCCCCACTGGAATGTGGTACTGCAGAAAGTGTGATGACGCATAGTAGTGCCTCTGTACACATTTGATATACCTGTAATATACCAGATACGTATTGCGGCTATATTGTAAGTATTATGCAATATGTGAGCAGCAGGGGGGTCTTACCCCTTTACCCCTGCAGTCACGTGTTGCATAATTCACTCTGATTGTAGACATATTGCACATGTATTAAAGATATTCTGCATGAGTGAATGTTTCAATATGTGTTCAACACATATATTGCAAACGTGTTGAATGATTCATCTGATTGCAGACATATTGCACATGTATTGAACGATTCCTTATGCGTGAATGTTTCAACATGTGTTCAACACATGTTCAATACGTGTGTTGCAGGCGGTTGCAGACATATTGAACACCCCTCCAATCGTTTTGCCTTATTTCAATACATCAGGGCCCCAATTCAAAAAGCCCCCCAGAACCGACTTCTGCGATACGCGTCCAAATGCCGTGAAAACTTGTCCCCATAACGCTAGACCCTTCCTTAGATGATACCAAGTGCTAGTGGGTGAGTCTGACACCATTTGGGTGCCCATGCTAGCATACTCATTTTCGCTGTGTCCAGGCTGATCGCGGTTCAATAGTTTGGCCAATATGTTACACGTGTATTGGAATGTCCAGATATTAGCATACCGTCTTCAATATGCCTCCAATATGCCTCCAATACGTGTTCAACACGTGTATTGGACCCGTCTAGAAACGTTGGGTATCGATGTGTGTGGCCATAATGATCGCCAAATGTCGTCATCAAAGCATGCCAGTTGTCAAATGTGTTACATTTGTAGGGTATCAACAATTATTTGCATTTAATATCAATTTGATGGTTGAAATTACTTAGAGCAAACTCTGATTTCATCAATTATTCATGTATCAATCGATGTGATTGGTCAAACAAATATGTTTCATCTTTCAAACCAAAGATGAAACGAAACTGTTTCATCTTTCAAATCTCAAGCTGATTTCATAGTAATATGTTGTCAATACGCAATTGGTGAACGAACAAATCAAATCAAATTGTGTTGTATTATTCAAATCTCGTCAAGATAGTTTGTGATTCATTGTTTAAATATTCGATCATATTTGATAATATGATTGGTTGTAAATTTTGATGTGAAAATTGTCTTAGATATCGTGGTGGTCTATGGTTCTTAGACACTGAGAGGCCCACATGTGGGCAGAAGGCAGAAGGTTGTGTTGTGGTTGAGGTGTAAGGCGGGGGAGGGAGGGGGTGGCCGTTAGGGGTGTGACATCGAATAGTGGGGGAATTATCGGTGTGGGGTTGATACAAGCTGTGTCAGAACAAAGAAGAAAATGATGGATGACGTGTGAATAAACAGGGTAACTAAATAAACACGGTGACGTGCGGTAACTAGATCGCGCTAAGGTTGGGCATTCCACCTCAACCGCTAAGCATTCCGCAAAGCAAATTGTCTACGCCATCGTGACGTTACATGCACATCATTCAGACACGGTCCGTGCCTCTGCCCCGGCCTCTGCCGGCTGAGCGCGGCTGCGAGCATTGGTTTTGGCGGTGACCCCACTCGTTACAATTCCAGCACTGGAGCTGGCTGCCACGTCCTGCCTTACCAGGTGGTGGGGGCGGAGGCGCCCCAGGAGCAGCAGGACGAGTCGCAGCGAAGGCACCTCTGCCCAGGCCCTTGGTCCGCCCCTTGGCAGCCGCGGCTTGCGCAGCGTGAAACTTTTCCGCCTTCGCTTCTTTCTCAGCCTTTCTCATTAACTTTTCATCTTCCTCATCCTCAGCGTAAGATTTACGCTCGAGTTTTTCGCACATCTTCCAACCGACTTCCGGTCCTTTGTCAGAAAATAACGCCAAAATCTTCGCGCGAGCTTTGAACATGCTATTCGATGAAATTGACATTAGGGTAGATAATTGACATTAGCTGTTTTTGGCGATATTTAGAAAATATATGTGCTGAAAATGTTAATGTTGAAAATATTTTTGCTCGCAGGCCTCCGCAACGGTAAAATTACAAGACACGTACGAAAATGTTTCCAAGACACGGTGAAGCATGCATTTTATTTTCTGTGCTGTAAATGGTAGCGAGCATGGCATACGAAAGGAATGAGCAATTGCCATATCAGATTTCTCTAATAATCGTATTTACATTATGTACATCTATTTTGTGCGTCTAAGTCAGCTGATTCTATTCACATTTCAACATCGCTACCGTCGTCTAGCTCATTTTCCTCGTTTTCGCTATTGTCTTCATCGCCTACTGTTTCTTCCATTTGCCCGTTATCAATTCGTCTTTTCTTGGCTCTTTGCGCAAGCAGTGCGACTATAAGTTGCCCATACTCCTCATATGGGATACAACCTTTTGCTTCGTTAGCTGCGATGTTCCACGCTAGCAATATCTCTGCACTTTTGAAGGGCTCAAAGCCTCATTAGCTTAATGAGCAGTTTTGCAAAGTTTCTGACCTTTATGTTTTTCTTTACAGTTTGCATGATACCTTCTGTCATTATATGCCATGTGTGACTGTTTTACCCGATAAATTCCATGACTGACCAAAGCTTGAACAAAAAGCCTCATTAGCTTAATGAGCAGTTTTGCAAAGTTTCTGACCTTTGCAAGGTTATTACAGTTTGCATGTTACCTTCTGTCATAATATGACAGGTTTGACTGTTTTACCCGATAAATTCGATGACTGACCAGATTTTTAACAAAAAGCCTCATTAGCTTAATGAGCAGTTTTGCAAAGTTTCTGACCTTTATGTTTTTCTTTACAGTTTGCATGATACCTTCTGTCATTATATGACATGTGTGACTGTTTTACCCGATAAATTCGATGACTGACCAGAGCTTAAACAAAAAGCCTCATTAGCTTAATGAGCAGTTTTGCAAAGTTTCTGACCTTTATGTTTTTCTTTACAGTTTGCATGATACCTTCTGTCATTATATGACATGTGTGACTGTTTTACCGGATAAATTCGATGACTGACCAAAGCTTGAACAAAAAGCCTCATTAGCTTAATGAGCAGTTCTGCAAAGTTTCTAACCTTTGCAAGTTTATTACAGTTTGCATGATACCTTCTGTCATAATATGACATGTTATTTGACTGTTTTACCCGATAAATTCGATGACTGACCAAAGCTTGAACAAAAGCCCTCATTAGCTTAATGAGCAGTTTTGCAAAGTTTCTGACCTTTATGTTTTTCTTTACAGTTTGCATGATACCTTCTGTCATTATATGACATGTGTGACTGTTTTACCCGATAAATTCGATGACTGACCAGAGCTTAAACAAAAAGCCTCATTAGCTTAATGAGCAGTTTTTCATTTTTTGTCCTTTACTGCAGGATTCTGGACCAAGTATTGACAAAAAGTACATATTATTTACATTTATTCTTCCTTTCATTCGAGCCAGATACAATTTTCGTATGGATACAATAGGCGACCCATATCCACATGGTGTTGCTTTAACGAGGGAACATCTCAACAACCCTGCGACAAGGGAATTGATTCTTGCAGAAATACGTAGACGAAGTCGTATCCATGATTGACACTCTTGTTAAAAAAAACACATTCTTTTGTATGTGGTAATAAATTTATTTGTTAAAAAATGTTTTTGACATGTGTGACAGTTTTTCTCGGTAAATTTGGTGTAACCAGGAGATTGGGTCGTCATCCTTGTCATTTGGCACAACCGACTTTGATTCACCAGTGAAGCTTCCCAACGGCTGGACCGCGTGCTTCACACAATCTGCTGTTCGGAAGGCAAACAAAGATCGGTTCGGGAAGTCCTCGGTGTCAGCACACTCATGGGAACACTGACTTTCACCCCCCATAAGGGGGGAGGTCTGTGGTGCCCTGTGTCACCCCTCGCCATCTCGGATGTCACTTGCAGTGCCTGCTGTTTGCTCCGCTCGTGTGTCACGGTCCGTCCGCCAGCTTAAACTCAATTATCTTTCAGTTTAATCCGACTTTAGCCGAACCGAGAAACCCTATCTCACTGCCTCACATTTTCCAGTGCATGCATATATATAGTATACTGTATATTATCTGCTTTCAC
>LGRX02014812.1:28020-42403 GCA_001247695.2 Cymbomonas tetramitiformis
TTGAGACCCTCAGTCAATTGGCACATCACGAGTTAGCTAGTAACTAGGAAACGTACATTTCTCCTAGCCGCACGCGGGAGTACCGGGCGGCCTGCATTCACCTCCCACCTTCGGGGTGAGGTGGTGTCATGGGAACACTGACTTTCACCCCCCATAAGGGGGGAGGTCTGTGGTGCCCTGTGTCACCCCTCGCCATCTCGGATGTCACTTGCAGTGCCTGCTGTTTGCTCCGCTCGTGTGTCACGGTCCGTCCGCCAGCTTAAACTCAATTATCTTTCAGTTTAATCCGACTTTAGCCGAACCGAGAAACCCTATCTCACTGCCTCACATTTTCCAGTGCATGCATATATATAGTATACTGTATATTATCTGCTTTCACATCACACACCAGTGTCTCTGTATAAATTGTGGTAAACAAGGAGAGAAGCGGTGTGGTGGCTGTCACCAAGCAGTATATTGTTCCCATGATTGTGCGAAGCAGCACTGGAAGTCGAGCCATCGACAGGAATGTAGTAAAGCAAAGCTAAAAAAAGTAGGCATAAACTTACATTGACAAGCGTAATTGATCAAGACCAATGTTAATAAAATATGTATATGTGTCTATTGTGTGTGCATATTGCAAATAAATAGCGCTGCCAGCTGTCTGCATGCACGGGGCGGGGAACGATTGTAACATATAGTTAACCAATGTAAATGGGACTGTGATAAATTCGTCGTCTGGCCGCAGCTGTTCAAAAAGTCTCATTAGCTTAATGAGCAGCTGTGCAAAGTTTCTTACCTTTGTATTTTTTTTTTACAGTTTGCTTGAAATCTTCTTGCGTAATATGACATGTGTATTTGCTTAAATCGATATATCCGGCGTCTTGCCGGAGCTGTCCAAAATGTCTCATTAGCTTAATGAGCAGTTGTGCAAAGTTTCTAACCTTTGTGTTTTCCCCTTAACAGTTTTATAATGAATATGAGTATTGTTTCGAATTGCTCATTAACCTAATGAGGTGTTACCTGTTAATGACTAACTTTGTACTTTTATATTACAATATAGGTACCATTGACACCTGCAGCAGAAAGCGATCTGGCTGCTAATCGTGGTCCGGGCGGCTCATTGTTGGCTTACGGGCCTGGAGAGACAGCGAAGGCGGCCAAAGAACAGAATGCTCAGCAAGCAGCGCAGGACTGGCAGTCCTTGCTCACTTTGCCGAAACAGCGGCGTTCAATATCTCATTCTAATACGATTCGGTATCAGATTGAGTATAACCACCGGTACCCCAGAGTCGTTAACGCCAAAGACGTCAAGGGGTGTACCCTACAAATTTAGGACACCTGTACCCGACATGTACCAAGCATGTACCTCCCATGTACTTGGACAACGTACATATGTACCTGCCCACTCCCCACTTGGGGCCCAAAACTCAGTGAAAATCCGAGTTGTAAAAAAGTGCAATATTTTCACATATATGTCAAGGCCATAAGTGACTAAGACATCCTTGACAAGTTTCGATGCAAACTATTGAGTTATACCTTCATAAATGGACACCCGAAAAACAGGACTGGCGTGTACCTACGTGTACCCACGTGTACCCGTCGACGGGTACACAAGTAAGAAATAGGTGCATGCGGCGTGCATGTGTACGCAATCGACTCCGTACACATGTACCCATCATGCACCAGGCGGGTACCTGTAGGTACATGCCGAGTACATGGTCCCCCGTACACATGCACCTAACGTGTACCATATAGTATATGCTGAGTACGTGCTGGGTACATGGTTTCTCGTACACATGTACCAGACATGTACCAAATGGCAGACGAGGGCATGCTGGGTACATGTGAACGCACCCGCTTAGTACGACTTGGGTACATAGTTACCCCACGCGTGTTATATATGGCGTGCACGTGTACCGATAATGTACCATGTGTCAATTTAACAATTCACCATAACAAAAACGATCATTATATACAATCACATTTACCTATGTTTATCTATCATGCCTCATTGTCACTGGGATTTTCATCTCGGACAATCTGCTCAAAGAAGTCGGCTAGCGGATCCAAGACCACCGCGGTTTCCATGCAAGGATGTTTTCGAATCACCACTTGAGAAGCAATCTCCTCGGCAAGCATAAACGGTTCTTTTCGATCGAATTCAGTGGCCGGATTCTCTGGGTCCAATACGTAGAAGCAGTTGTATGATATTTCTCATTCTTGCTCGCTGCAATATGTCACAGGTTTGTAGTGCATGTTTTTTTTATGTATATGTATTATTTTGTGTGTGCTTAGCGCGCTCATCCTTGGCATGCGCGGAACTTTGACTTGGAGTGAACGGGAAGATTCCCGCGAGTCCTTTGCACTCGAAATAGTTGGTTCAAATCCAACTCACTCCACCTCTCCTTTTCAGTTTCCCTCGTTAATTTCGTTTTTCACTTATATTATCTTTCTTCTTTACTAAACGTTACTTGGTTGTTTTTGTTTTTCAGATCGCTGAAAATATTCGAGTGGTGAAATCAATTTTTCCACCATCATCTCGCGTTTACATTCGCGCTTCTTTGAGGTTCCTAGGTTGCTAGTTATGTTTTGCACAAGGGAATCTTTGATGCGTTTTCCGCTTTTTACTAAGTGTTGGTTCTTTGCTTCACTTTTCAGATCGGCTGTTTTGGAGAAACCCTAAATGGAGAAAATCGACCGCCTCGAGTACTTCATGAGCTTCAAGCTTCCCTTCGAGCGTGCTAGGTTGATAGATTGTTTACAATCGTAGTGTTGGAACTAGAAATCGTACGAATAGAACGTTATTTTGCGTATTGGTAGGATAGAGATGAGTAGTCCCAATTGTATCCCATCGTGCCTAGCTAGCTACACTATCGTATTAATATGATTGTATTAAACATGCTCGAGTGTTCCATGCGTATGCGTGATGTGCTAGCCTTCGCATAGCACATGCATTGTGAACACACTTAATGTAAGTAGCACACATTTTCGCAATCCTCTTGTGATATTGTGCATATAGATAGGCCTCGTACACGCGCACCAGAGTTGTACCCACCATTGCGTGCATGTGTACCCTTTTCGAGTACACATGCACCTATAGCGTACTAATGCATACGCACGTACATGTTGGGTACATATGTATGGGAGGCTCGTACACGCTTGGTACATGTGTACTAATAATGCACCGATATACACGTGCATATGGGGTACGTATGCACCAGTCATGTTAGTATCAATAAGTACATATGTACCTGGTCTGCGTACATGCGTACCCGGCATGTACCTCACTCAAATGTACATGCGGGGTGCATATGCACCAGTCATGTTAATATCAATAAGTACATATGCACCTGGCTTACGTACATATGTACCTGACCTGCGTACACGCATACCCGGCATGTACCTGATGCGTGGGTACATGTTGGGTACGTGCGCACCAGGCATGTTTATATCAATAAGTACATATGTACCTGGCCTAAGTACATATGTACCCACCATGTACCCCGGGTGTCCCAACGGTAACATCCAACGGTAACATCCAACGGTAACATCCAACGGTAACATCCAACGGTAACCTGAGTACATATGCGGTACACATGTACCCGTACATGCGTACACGCCGGGTACATGCGCAGGCGGCAAAAGGTACATACACGGACGCATGCACCCAGCATGTACCCTGTCGCGGGTACATGCCGGGTACATATGCCGCGCCGCGAGCAAGTACACGTAGGTACAAGGTAGAGTACACGTGTACCCAACATGTACCAGACCCCGTTTTTTACTGTTTTCGTACACGTTGGGTACACGCTGGGTACACGTTGGGTACACGCTGGGTACACGTTGGGTACACGTCCCCGGTACATGCCGGGTACATATGCACTGGGGTTTCCAAAATTTGTAGGGGTACCTTCAACATACCTATCCAGTACATTATACAGGCTGAGGACTACAAGCGCATCAGGGATGATGACCGTGCACAAGTCGTGAACTTGAAAGAGAGCATGGCTTGGAACCCACACTCTTTTCAGAACACCTCCCTAGTGTACGTTATATGGGCGGACTCTGGGGAGCACCTCACAAGCGCGGAGGAGTTTGACCCCAGTAAGGTGTACGACGGCGTATATCGTTTCGTGTGCTTCGGGCACCAACATAGCCTCACCGCTCGGCGGGAGCTTCACCAAGAACAACCAGATAACGAAGCGCTTTTCAGAAGATCGAGTGCAAATTGTATATTAATCTACAGTCTGACATGGTCCGATTTTTGGCTGACGAGCAGGACAGCGTCGACCAGAACGTGAAGGGCAAGTCGCACCAGCAAATCATAAAATCCATGCGAGTTGGCATGCAGGTGATTTCTGAGAAAATAATGTAACTTATCCATCTTTGTCACTTAAAGCTCTTACTTACTTAAAGCAAAAGAATGTGACTGACCGTAATTTCTTGGCAAACCATGCAGGCATCGAAGGGCCCTCTCCACAAACTCTATTGGCATTGTGGCATCACCGACTGGGACGTTCAGCTCCAAGACTGGACGGAGGACGGCCTGGTGAAGCAGTTGGAAAAGCACGATCCCAGGACTTTCAGGCTTCCAAGGAGGCCGGAAGTTAGGAAGCAGGTCTACGAGAGGCTGTCGAAGGGGGACTGGGCCAATGTGAATGACTGGCAGCTTTTCGGGGGAGACGTTAAAAGTGGCAAATGGTTCCCGGTCTGGAGCTATTTGACATCGCCTCAGCAGATGCAGATTAAGGCGGAGGTGTTGCAAACGAATCACATCTCCTACGCCAACGACTACGCAACGCATTGGTCGATCGCTACAGTGCGTCAGGATACTTGGGAATTCGTTGTTATAATCATGCATGCGTACGGCGAGGGTATTCTGAAGGGGCAGACTAAGACCCCCACCAAGGGGTCGAGTAAGAAACGCAAGATCTGGGCTCCGGACAGTGAGATCGTTGACATGACTACCGAGACGTCTGGGGCGGAGGAGGCGTTGAAGGATGTAGGTGTCGACCTCAAGAAGAAGAAGTCGGGTAGCAAGGCCAAGTCTAGGCGTGTTCCTCGAAGCGCCGGTAACACGTTGAGTGTCGGTCAGCCGGCACAGCCTTTGCAGCAGGCAATCGTGAAGGAGAGCGAGAAGAAGGAGTTGGGCATGCCCATGTTCCAGACGATGCTCGGGTTTCACTCGGACGTGGAGGTTGATTACTTGAACGGCGTTCTGAAGAAAATCGTGACCACTGAGATCACCATCCCATAGGCGATTGAAACCCTGAAGAGGTTCAAGAACCAACGCAACGTTCAGGCCTGGATCGTGTCGCAATCTGGGGTGGAGAATTGGGATGCCTTTGAGAAGAAATACGGTGAGACTTGGGCTTGCCAGGAGGCCATCGAGCGATGCATCAAGGCGGTGAAACAAGGTAAAACTGGGCGAGGGGGGAGTCAGCTCACGGTTCCCAAGGCCATCGTCCAATTCGTCTCAGACTGCAACACGTGGCTTACCCGGTGTCAGGCCGGAGAGGGAGACCTCGGGCAGCTGCCCGTTAACTACGTCCCCAATACAGTTAAGGTGTGCGTTCTTTCAACATTCTTTGTTGTAATAGTCGTGCTCCTTATGTAGTTGCATGTTTTATTGCGCTAGCAATTTTGGGTCATTCAAATATTAACAAGCGGTTTGCGGTATAATAGGTGGCACTTCCCTCCCCCCTTGTGGAGGATGGTAAGGAGGCACCGCTTGAGAAAGAGTACGAGATGGAGACGGTTCAAACCGGCTACATGATCTACAAAGACGAGTTGACGAAACTCGAGTCTGTCCCGAAGTTGCATTACGTGGGGACGATACTGGACGTTATTTACGACTTCGATACGGAGGTGTCAGAGCACGCGTTATCCGAGCCCGACCTGATCAAGTTCATAGATGCCTTTGCGGCGCTCACCACCTCGCCGGACTGGACAATATTGATATTTTGTGGGTTTGCTCAGCAGACCGGGTTCCTGAAGATCCTGGAGAGCAAATGCAACGGTGGGGCCCAGCGCATAACAGACTATTGGGGATACGTGAACCACTATGCATGTTTTTAGACGGTGTTTTTCTGTTACTATTCTCGGTTTATAGACGACGGGTGACCTGCCACGTCATCATAACGCGCAGTGTAATGCAGACACGTGGCAGCCACGTAGGTTACGATATGCGTTTATGCGGTACGGTATGCCTTCATTATGCGGTTTGCCATTGTGGTTCGAGTGATCATCGAGCAATCAACGGAGAGAGATATCTTTTTTGGATTGGGTGTGTTCATAAACACAAGCCCCGCGTCAAAAAACGCGGCTATACAACTATCATCACACGGGTATTGTTGCATGAACGGTGTATATTCGTTTAACGTTACAAGTAGAATGTTTGCTAGTGTTAGTAGTGTTACAATATATATATGTCGCAAAAGCCATAAGTCAGCTGGTCGTACAACATATCATAGCGTTACTATTACATTGCAAAGTACGTAAGTTGCTACCAGGCAAGCGATCTCGAATTAGTTCATTCCACGCCTTTCAGACGCCGGAAAGTAATGGTCTACTAATCTATCAGCTCCCAGTATACTCCGTCTTCGTCGTCCATTGCTTCCTGGCACATGAATATTTCGTAAGAACAACGCATACACGCGAAATGTTCGGTATGCTCATTTATCGCAACAAGATGCGAACCAGCATTAAACCATATGCGAACGTTTGCAGGAAGGTCACAATAATCGCATTTCATGACGAGTTTGCCTGAGCGTGGTCAGTTGTTAGTTGTTAGTGTCAAGCTGGGGTGGCACGATGGTGAGCGTAAGCAGCAAATGAAGGCTAAGTAAGAGGTATTGAGCTTGTATACCTGATCAACTAAGGCAATCGCAACTGATACAGTACTCGTCGAAAGGTGTCGTTTCGTCATTCTGGTACCAACAGACCAATAGGCGTACAACGTCGACTGGAATAACCATTAATCGCGGAGTCATCCACGCTTCACCCCATGCATATTCAGCGCGATCGGGATAGCGTTCCGGCTCTACCAATTCAAAAAACAGATAAAACCGAGTTCGTCGGGTAAAGCGCCACATAGCCCATATCAGATCATGCCTGTGAGGCATCGGCGGGCGGCGGAAAGGGCGGTTTGCCATCGTTCTCAAAGTCCACTGGTGCAAATTGCATTCGGGGCATGGTCGGTGCTCCATCTCATGGCGATTAATGGCATCTACATCGATACTGGCACGATTCCGATGCACACCAAACCTTAACACTGAAGGCATCACGAGTTTGTAGAGGCGCGTCGCTCACTCTCTGGTAGGAGGTGGCAGGGGTGGCACGATGGTGAGCGTAAGCAGCAAATGAAGGCTAAGTAAGATGAATTGAGCTTTTATACCTTAGTCGGAGTCGGAGTCGGACAGCAACTGTGGGACTTCGGTATCCTGCCAGAACTCGCAATCCGCGCCAATCTTGGGCCAACATTTGTCCGCGCCAATCTTATCTTGGCCAATCTTATCTTGGCCAATCTTGTGATTGTTGGTTTCATCCTATTGGTTTGCGGCATTCACCTTGAGAGGCCCAAGCCCTCCTTGGCAATCTTTAAATCGCTTGAGGCCTTTAGGAGGATCATTTTCCATTTCTTCCTGGAAGACACACCGCTTCATCTTTGCATTATCAAGAATGGCGGATACCCATTACGTCCTGTTTGGGATTGTTCTTCCTTACATTCGGGAAATGCGTCAACTGCGTGAGGAATACTTTGTGCAGGCATGGGTCGAAGAACGTTTCTTGTGGGCGTTGGAAGAACAAGTTTTGACGTTTTCGGGCATGTTTGGTGATGTTTGGATGCCTGTAACTTTGGCTCACTATTTCTATGAATTACGTGATCTGCTCGAAGTCGATTGGGGGGATGTTCGTGATTGGGGAAATTTCTTGCAGATATTCCCTACCTCCAACTTTGAAGCCCCATATTACGATGATGAAGGGTTCCATTGGCAAGGACCTGGCATGTCAAACAACTTCAGATTCCGGCTAGACTACATCGATTTCGACGACTTCGCAAAACGGTGGCTTCGTGAATATCATTGGGCCTGGTACAACGGTTTTTACAACGAGCATGCAGATCCTCAATGGATCTACCCGTCGCGGTACGAGTTGTCTATGAGGCCTGCCTGCAGTCGATGCCGACGCATTGATATGGATCTTACCCGTATATATTGGCGACGGGTACATCTGCACTGACCTTGTCGACTGTCGGCGGATGACTCGTCTTGATTTGAATTGATGGTCGAATCTCAATCGGTGGCTTTAGCCACCACCCATCTATTCTAGAAAACAATTCTTCTCGATGCGGGCAACAAAAATATCATAAGTCACGTGTATGGTACAAGCAATGGTATAAGAACCCCGATCTTCACATTTTTAATAATCATTGTATGTTACATTATTACACAGTGGTTGTATTACACAGTGGTTGTATTACACAGTGGTTGTATTACACAGTGGTTACATTCCATGTGTATTCTATTCAATTGTGCATTATGACTAATCGTGGCTAATCGTGCAGGGATCCCGCCGACGGATCCGAATCGGTTGAGTCGTCCAAATGATGGCCCCATTCCGAATCTGTGTCCTCGTCAGCTATTTCAAGCTCAATCACACTATCGCAAGCCTCCCGATCGACACAGATGTAGCGGTGTGGCATATCAGTTTCTCGGTCATCATTGCAACGTTCAAGAACTGTCCTTCGAGAACCGCAATCATGGCAACAAGCCCAGGTGTATAAGCGAGCATAAAATAGATTGCCATCTCCATCATAGGTAACTTGATTGCGAAACCAGCCGTTGTACCAGGCCCAATGGTGATCGACCAACCACCTACGCCGGAGTTCGGTTAAATCGCGATAGTGCATACCGCAAATCCAACGAGACCAGTTGCGAAAATAGGACGCCTCGCCGCGAAAGACATGTAAGTGCCTATAGCGAGACTGTCGAGCATATACATCGTCATCCTGCATTTCCACTGACCCCACGTCAGGTCCACCAAAGTATATCGCAAGCGTTACAGGGAACACTGCCCGTCTTCTGACTTGATTTGTGGTAAAGGGGTACGCAAAATAGCGCGGCGAACGTTCACGTGATTCAAGAGCCCACAGAAATCGCTCTTCCACCCACGCGTGCAAAAAGGATTCCTCGCGTGAACGGCGTCTTTCCCGGATGACGGGAAGAACGCATTCGAAAAGGAGATAGTGGCCGTGGGCTGTCATCAGGCGGGTGGCTCTCAGAATGGTAGGAGGTGGCAGGGGTGGCACGATGTATGGTGAGCGAAAGCAAGAAATGAAGGCTGAGTAAGAGGTATTGAGCTTTTATACCTTAGTCGGAGTCGGAGGACAGCAACTCTGGGATTTCGGTATCATCGGTATCCTGCCAGAACTCGCAACTCGCGCGGTCGACACATATGTGTCGATGTGGGTAAGTCACTCGCATAACAAGGGAATCTGACCTTCCGCAATCATCGCAACAGGGCCGGTCGTATACACGAGCATAGACGAATTCGTTACCATCAGCGTCATAGTCAAGGAAGTTGCGAAACCAACCGTTGCACCAGGCCCAATGGTGATCATATAACCATCGTCGGTGGAGTTCGTTAAAACTGCGATACAAATTCATACCGGAAATCCAACTAGTCCGATTAAAGTAGGACGCCTCATTGACTCTTAAGCCGCCGACGTCGTCGTTCGCAATTCTCCGAGGATGAAAAAAAAACCGCGCAAGTGTCACAGGAAACACAATGATTTCTGAGGTAAACGTGCCAGGGATATCGGGGCATGTAATGCGTACTCGTGTTTCAAGGGCCCACAGAAATCGTTCTTCTACCCATGCGTGCAAAAAGCATTCCTCGCGGGAACGGCGTCTTTCCCGGATGGCGGGAAGCACAAAACGGAAAAGGACAATGTAGTAGTCTGGCATCTGGGTGTGTCGCTCACTGGTAGGAGGTGGGGTCTATCGTGAGCGAAAGCGAGAAATGAATGCTGATGAAGATATAGGCAGGCTTTATAATGCGTGACATTTTACAAACCAACGTAAGACATGTTACATAAAAAGTACAAATCTCACCCTACTATTGTCAAAAGGTCATCTCACAATGACACAACCTCGTTGCATATCGAAGTCTATGTGTTATTCTTATTGTTATTATTCTACGTGTGCCTCTTCAAAGTAGCCAATGCACCGCGATGTGTGTGCGAGGAGCTTGGTGTCATCATCTGCGGGCACACAGAATTCACAGGTGGATAAGAATTGTGGCCAGCATGATAGCAATAAGAATAAGAATTGTGGCCAGCATGATAGCAAGGCAATCCTGCTCAAGAAAGAAAGAAACAAAGAAACAAAGAAACATATACCTGGTCATCAATCGAGATTGTCGGGGTGAAAATTCGGGTGACTCTGCAGTTATAACAGATGGCGGCCAAGGCGTGTCAGACGAAAACGGGGACGGATTGGTTCTAACTCCAAGGCTCGACGCCACACGGGGTCGTGCCTCTCATGAAAATGTTTATGCCATAAATCGTTCCATCGATTCTTGTCCTCCCAAATAGGCCTGTTATACTCCCTCATACACTCTGGGCATTCGCCGTTTCTCATTCTAGCAACTGAATCCCTTTGCGCTTGCCTTCTCCTATCGTACCTCGCACGGATGAAGGGCAGAACAATAAAAACAAAACATGTTTCGGATCGACCGTCAGGTTGATTCGCTGAGCGTCCATGTTCTTGGAATGTTGGTAGGAGGTGGGTGGATGGTGAGCGTAAGCAAAAAATGAACAGGGATGCCGTGAAAGCAAGTTTTATATGACCATGCAGACATGTGGTGTTTGTTCCATCCATGTGATACGCGTTCCCAAGGATTCCTTGGGCGTCCGAACAATCTGAGTGCAAGGAAAAAGAACTAGGTAAAATGAGTGCAAGGAAATCAAACGTGGTAATACCACGATAGTTCAACATTAGATATTCACAATATATACTATTGTTTTACAACTTCTATATACAAGTTCATCGGACTGATCGAGTTATTCACACATCTGGTCGTCATCATCGGACAAGGACGACAAAGAGGCTTCCTCGTCCGAACTCTCACCCTCTTCAGCCTCCGCGTTCTCTTTATCCTCTTTATCCTCTTTATCCTCTTTATCCTCTAATGGCATGATTGCGTCGCGCAGTAAGAGTTTGGGTGTTCTATGCTCGGGCGGCTCAAAGCTCTTTGACATGTCGCTGGCGATGACTCGTTTGACCAACAAGTCATATTGCTCACCCGGGATCCATCGCTGTGTGCTTGCATTGATCTTTCGGCGCTCCTCTTCCGTGTCCCAGTCCCATGCTACTAATACTTCGCTTGGTGTATACGGCGCCACCCGCTTGGTACGTTGATGCAGCCGGAAACTTTCAGGTTTCGATGCCTTCTCCTTCGAAAGCCGGGAGTCTGCATTCTGGGCCTCCTTTTGGGAGGCGCTCGTGAGCTTAAATGTACCACAAGTCAACCACCGCAAACATTTTTCTCCTGCACCAGAAAGAAGATAAAAGAGATATTAGATTGACATAAAACGTTGTGATGTTAAAAGCAGGTTGCGCGCGCAATCACATCAACAAACATTTCTCACCTTTCTCATTTAGCAGCTGCTCTTGTACCTCACAAAGGTACAGATATCTCGACCATCCTCGGCTCCTTCCCAGAGCGATACGAAACGGGTATTCCGTCCGGGCAGTCTTCTCGGATTCGGGAGCAATCAACACAGCCATGCTACCTTTCTTCATCTTGCTGTAGCTCACATCGTAGTCCGGGTCGTCAGTTTCTCCCAGAATGTATTGCGCAAGATGATCTCGAGCTCGTCTTCTAATGGTATTTTTTTGTGCCCCGATGTAGATAGGACGAGGTACTGGGCGCACGTGAACCGCTACGGAGTCCCGAAGGCCCTGCACGTAATCAGCCAGTTGTGCATCCGTGTATCCACGTTCAATATCATTCGTATCAGCCATTGGCTCATCGACAATCAGTACTTCCGCATCTCGCCCGTTCGCGCTCAAAGCACCCGAAGGAACAGGCATCATGGGTCCAGTAACCTCAAAGGGAGCCTCGTGCAGCACCCACAATGTCTTCTCTTTCAGTTCGAACGTTCCTGCCGCAATGTCACGTTGCATTTGAACATACCCTTCAAGAAAAGTATTTGCGCGATTGGCTAGAAATTGAAGCCGCTCCGCCTCCTCGGTGGTTGCGACATCTGCAGAACATAACCCGAGAAACTAAGAAGGCCACATACATTTGAAATATGACAAATCAAATCGTAATCGCTAGCAGTGCAGTGCTTACCTCGAATGCATAAGCAAAGATTCCTCTTGCATTGAACGACAAGATCCTCGATCTCTTTCAATGGATTGCTCGTAGACTTCCTGGAAGTCGCAAGCTGCTTCGCTTGTTTCCGTGCGCTCAATTCGTTAATGGATTTAGGCTCGACAAAGCATGGTGAGCCCTCGGGCAGGCTGCTCTTAAATACCTTCACCCCACCTTCCTTTGGAAGCCAGACTGGATCGAATGAATAACGTTTCGCCTGCACTAACACGTCGCCTGTGGGGCCAGAAAAAATCTTGAAAGCATGTTGGAAGCTGACATCGCGCACTTCGTTATAGCATCCATGCATCCAGTCCTTGATATCGTGCACCTCATCGATCAGTTGACATTCCGGAACTACTCCATCCTTAAAGCAGTTCCTAGCCACCTCCATCAAATGCTCGATGTCCCAAACGTTCACCCTCCTCAAAGCCACAGAAAACCTTGAAAACATCTGATCGATATTTTCGTGTGTATGTCCCACGATCAGATAGTTGATCTTCACCTTGCGGAATACCCCACGTTTGACCAGCATGGCACAATAAGCAATTAAGAAGTGGCTCTTATTGCTGCTTACATTGTCCAATTGTAGATACAATACTTCCGGTAACGGATGCCCACCCGATCGTCGATGCTCATGAACTCGTGCTACTGCCCGCTGTATGACGTTCGCAAGATAGTTCGAGTTGTCAGAGTAGTTATGACTGAAATTGAATTCCATAAAATGACCGATGCCTTCGATGAGTATCCCCATGCAGTGGGTATCTATCAATGCCTTATCGTCTTTGACCCAAGAGGGCATTCGACGAAAGTGAGGCAATTGTGTGGTACGTTGTGTCATGCCATCGATGATCATGGTAGTATATTTCCACCACTTCGCGTTGCCTTTTGCTGCGCTGGATTTCTGAATGTGTTTGTAGTACTTCTCCCGTTCAGCCCTTGCATCCAGTCGATGAGCTTGCAAAAGATTTTCGATTCGTACTGCAACGCAAACACATTCAGGTAAGTGGTCACGTGTATGAACAAGCAGTGTTTTCTTTCTGAACATACCTCTCATGAACAAGAGTGTGTTTTCTTTCTAACATACCTCTCATTTCGGCCGGGGCGACTTGCTTGTGAAGCTTTGCGGTCGAGCAGATCTTGCACTCCGAGAACTTGCAAATCTTCGGACACTTAAGCCACTTGAAGTGTTTTCTCCAGATCGTATACCAATATGGCTCACTGACCTTGAATCTCTCAGAACCAAAGGCTGGAAGCTCTTCGATAAACTTTTCGTAGACGTCAACCTTTGTCATTCCTTGAGGCAGATGTGTTTCTTTCTTGTCCGGTTGATGTTGACCTTGCTCTTTGGCAATCTTCTGCAGAAAGGTTTTCGCTGCTGAAACCTTTAGAGTTTTTTGGAATATATGACAAGCCCTGTACTTGCACTTGTTTGCTGTTTCCGTGCAGCCTGAAAAGGGAAAAAATGTATATTATTATCATGAATCTGATGCAAAGAATGGGAGCCTACAGGAAAACTGTAAATTGGTTTACCTGTTATGTTTTCTTCCGGCAAATAAATCCTTTATTAGCTTCGTCAACCGTCCATGATATATCGGCAAACATTTCTCATAAAACTTGCGACACACACGCTGAGAGCCAATGGCAAATTTGAGAACTGGTGCATCTTGATCTGAAAAGTCGGACGACTTTTTAAGGGTAGATATGATCCATTGTCTCTGCATTCCTTGAAGACTTTTCTCTTTAGGAGATGCCACGTTCAAGGTCCAGAATTCCGAGCGAAGATCCTTAACGTCTTGTTTAGAAATATTCGACGAACATAACCTCTTACAGCGACATGAGAAATTGAACACGTCATTCAACGAAGAGGGTAACAGTAAGTCCTGCAACCGAAATGCATGCAAATTAGTTTTTTTCTAAAGTCGCCAAGCTGAAGGGCGACTCATCCGCGGATGAGTCGCCCGCTGGAGTCGGCGCGCTGAAGGCGAATCATCCGCGGATGAGTCGCCCGCTGGAGTCGCCA
>LGRX02014813.1:0-39364 GCA_001247695.2 Cymbomonas tetramitiformis
GGGGGCAGATCTTCAAGGGGCAACGGGAATCGACGGCAACGGCAATGGTGACGATGACATCTGGGGCACTGCCGGTACCGGCAATTGCGGCACTGCCCGGCAAGGTGAACATGAATGACAAGATGACACTGACCTCCGCGGTTGAGAGCACGGCGCCGGAGGCCCTGGCCCGCGCCTGGACCGTCTTCCCGGAGGAGGGCACGGACCCGCTCGACCTAGCCGCCGCCGCTGCTACAGCGCTGACGACGGCGGACCTGGTGGTGCGAGCGGGCACCCTCATGTGCGGCGGTGCCTACATCTTCCGCCTGGCGGTGGAGGACAGCGTCGGCCTCGCCTCCACCTCGATGCGCGTGGTGGTGAACTCACCGCCCTCCAGCGGCGCCCTGACCGTGACCCCCGCGGAGGGCATCGTGCTGGAGACGCTCTTCCAGGCCTCGGCTACAGACTGGCAGGACGAAGATGCGCCGCTGTGGTACCAGCTGAAGTACGAGGTGGTTGGGGCAGGCGGTGGGCTCGAGATGCTGACCGAGTACCAGCCGCAGCCCACGGCCGAGACGATGCTGGCAGAGGAAGGCCTCTCGGCACATGACGGCGCCGTGCTGGTGCGGCCACTCGCTTGCCTTGTGCGTTTTGGGCGGCCTCAAAGCGTTGTCCGAAGGAGCGGGACCCAGCATCTGCTCCGGCGGTCTCGTTGTCCATACATCCCGGGAATGCCGTGCTCGGTGCGGCCACGTGTGCGAGGGCATGCAAGGACATCTGCTTGCGGACGTGAGCTCCATCCGAAGCGTGGCCGCACACCTTGGCGCGCAGATGGGCAGTCACCTGCGTGTGACTGCATCATCCGCTCATCCGCTAGCAAGGGTATTGTTGTAAATGTCGTGCCGGTGAAAGTTGAGAAGCCATGAGGAGGAATGCCGGATGTTTGGGTATGTGCAGGTTTACGTGCTAGTGCGGGACGCGCTTGGGGCGGTGGCCACCTCTGCCGGGGTGACGGTCGCTGTGAACCCGGTCATCGTGGAGGGCTCCGAGCTGACGGCCTACGTGGACAACATGGTGGACCTGGGTGCAACGTCGATGGCGAATGGTAACACCGACGAGGCGATGCTATTGGTGGATGGTATGGCCAAGACCATGAATGTCGCCGCCGAGCGCCGCCGCCGCCGCCGCCGTCGCCGTGTTCTGCTGCAGGAGGTCACGGATCAGGAAGCCGAGGCGGAGGACGCGGAAGCAGTGGGGAAAGCACAGGAGCAGCGGCAGGGGATGCTGGACATCCTGGGCAGCGCGCAACACGCAGTGGCGGCATCTGACAGCAGCCTGCAGCGCCTCGCCTCCTCCGCCAGCAACGTGGTCACTGAGCCGGAGGAGACTGGAGGCCTCCAGCAGGTTCTGCTGCCTCCCATCCTCTGAGATAAAGCTCGCTCGTTCATCTTTCATACTGTTTGGATAGCCTGTGGTTGAAGGGGGTCCGGGGAGCCAATTGAGAGTGAATTTTTGTTTTGAAAAAAACACTATGTGCCATTCAGATCCACGAAAGTTGCAAAATATGCCGATTATAGAGGGTGTTTAGGACGCCGTTTCAAGGAGGGATGCAAGCGCGCATGATGAAGCCCGAGAAGAACAAAAGCGCACCTTTCGGGTTGTGGCGCTACTGGAAGGGAGCCAAGACCTCATATACCGTGTATGAAATACTTCTATCTAATCACGCAGGGGAATGATTTGGCAAGCGTGGGTGTGTGTGAAGACTACACGTGCCGGGGGACTTGTGTTCTTTGACCCTGATATGAGGTACTGGCGCATCGCTGTGAACGGGGACGGCCGCCGGGTGGAAGTGGGTTTTGGGAGGCGGTTATCCCTGTGGTGCCATTCTGGCGGGCACTGCCTCTTGGAGAGCTCGGCGGATTCGTCTGCCTTTGCTGCAAGGAGAGGCAGAAGGCGGTGAAGTACATCTTCTGTGTTCTCCCTTGATTTTTGTGGGGAGCACTTAGGTGCCCGCATGTTTTCATTTTTTGACATGGGGTGTCCATGCTGTGTGGTGTGACTGCATTCATGGCATAACCATGGACCAACGGGTCCCATCCATCGACCGTGAGCCACTGGGGGGCATGCCAGCATGGTCCGCTCACTCCGTAACCCAGAGACCAGCAGTTGCTTGGCGATGATCGGTCACATCGTTTCATCTTTCCATGCTGCTTTGCATTTGGGTTGGGAATATGTATGAGTTTGTGGTATCTTGTCACGGCCCCGCCCTGCTCTTGATTTGCTTCTCACATCCACTGGGATGATGGTGGGCTGGCTTTTGTTGGCCGATCTCATGCCGTTCAGAGTGTGTGTGAAGACTGTCAGTTCATTGAAGCAGTGGTGCAGAAGAGACCAAGGCCAAGCCTGCCGTAGAAGTGGCAGGGAGAAGTGGCTCGCCAGGTTTTGACCAGGTCCAAGGGTGGCGTGAGAGGGGCACAGGACGCGGCATTCGGAATTCTTGGGGGAATCGTGGCTGAGGCGGAGAACCCGGCGAGTGACGCCAGCATCAGCACAGACACCTCGGATGCACTCGGGAATGGTCTCAGCAGCCTCGTGGTGGCGGGGGTGGTGAACCCCTCCTCGGACCCCGCTGCTCCCAACCCAGCAGCGCGTGGGCTGGGCACCCTCAGCGCCATGGCGGGGACGCTTGCGGCGGGCATGGTGACCGGCGAGGACGCCGCCACGATGGCGTCGGACGTCCTCACCATGCGCACCCAGCAGGAAGACCTGAGCGACCCCAACAGCGGGGCCTTCGCGGCGCCTCTCGACACCCCCGGGGGGCTCTCCAGTGTGAGCTTCCCGGCCTCGTTGGGCAAAGAGCTCGCGCGGCGGCGGCGCAATCTGATGTCGGAGACGGGTGGCAGCACCGTCATCAATCTCTTCACCTCCACCGTGGACCCACACGCCAACCTCACCGCGGACAGCAATGCCACGCGCGCGCTGCGCCGAGCGCTGCTGCAGGCCCTCGACGAGGATGACGAGGCCGCGCCCGAAGCAGCATCGGTGTCCGCGGTGGTGACCTCCATCGGGCTCACGACAGGCGGCGGTGAGGTGGCGGTGAGCGGTCTGGAGGTGGGCATCACCTTCACCCTGCCGCTGGTCGAGGGGGGCGCCGGCGAGGGGGGTGGCAACCGCAGCGCCCCTCCTCAATGCGCCTTCTACGACGAGGTGAACGCTACGTACAGCAGGGAGGGCTGCGGGTCGCTGCCCACCCCGGCGCCTCCTGGGGTGAGGCTGCAGTGGCGAACGCTGAACGTGTCAGAGGCGGAGGGTCACATCGAGCGGATGTGGGAGGTGGAGAACACATCTTCCTCGAGGTGCGTCGGCCAAGATTTGCGTGTGGATCGGTTGACCGCGCCACGAGCAGCGCTGCCTCGCAGCGGCAGCGCAGCGCTCATTTGTGGAACCTGCCTATGCGTCCCATATTCATCGGACAAGACCTCTCTTTGGGGGGTGCATTAGTGGGTGGACTCATCACCTTGCCAGTGGGGCTGTTAGTGCAGGAGACATCACCTCTGCACCACATTGCCGAGATGGCAGGCTTATTAGCGAGGGTACCCCTGAGCCCATTTGCCAGGGGTGCATTCCGCAAGTAGCTGACAGAGCAATGCCCCCCCGCCCGCCCACCCTGTGCCACAGCTGGTTCCTGAACGGTTGCGAGGAGAGCTTCGAGGCGGCGTACCCGGAGTACCTCGGCACAGACGCCGGCCTGCGCAAGTACCTCGGGGAAGGGTGCGCGGCGGCGGACCCGGAGAACAACGCCAGCTGCTGGTGGGAGTGGGAGAGCCAGGCCTTCGTGGGGGCAGGGTGCGAGTGGGGGAGCCACGTGCACTGCCTCTGCACCCACCTGACGGACTTCAAGGCAACACAGGACCAGGAGCTGGGCAGCGCGGAGCCCCCGAAGGTGCCCTGCCCCACCCCCACACCCCGATCCAGAGGTCCCGATGCCCCTAGAGCCCTACTTACCCCCCCTGCAAAGATGCTCCATGACACCCTTCACCATCTTGCATACCTCATGGCCCAACGCGCATGCACCATCGACAAAACATTTACTGCACCGGGAAAAACTCTTTTCACCAGTTTGCTGAGAGATATTCTCATGCTTTTTCGGTCTTGTTGACTCAGAAATCAGACTGTGCGACACTGCACGACGCAGCAACATGCCTGCGCTGATTTCCCGGCAGAATTGCA
The DNA here is from genome assembly GCA_001247695.2 of Cymbomonas tetramitiformis. NCBI lineage: Eukaryota > Viridiplantae > Chlorophyta > Pyramimonadophyceae > Pyramimonadales > Pyramimonadaceae > Cymbomonas > Cymbomonas tetramitiformis. Next base: position 4,210 of record LGRX02014813.1, read on the forward strand.
TGTATATATGCGCAAGCACGTGCATTCTTGTAGCCGTGGCCGGCGCAGCTTCAGATTAAGGGCCCAATTGGGTTCCTCTAGATTTAGCGCCCAATTAGATTCCTCCGGTTAAGCATAAGGTGCACACAATGAATCATGTTTGAGGGAGGGAGATCGTGTGATTGACATGTCACTGCCGTTTTGACAGAGGGCAACAAGTCGGGAGGCATAAGAGTTATTAATGTGGTCATGGCAGCATTGTCCCTGACCTCAGAGCGGGGAGGGGGTGGAGGGGGGGACGGGGGCATGGGGGCGCAGGGATCCTTCATTTCTGCAGAGGATATGACAGCGCTGTCACCGGGCGACCTGATGAAGTCCGCCCTGCTCTTGGGCATCCTCGGGGGGCTCATGGGCGGCGCCCTGCTCCTCGCCCAGCTTTCCGACTATGTCCACACAACCGGTGCGCTCCCACATTTTCGATTTCCTGCATTTCTGCGAGAGGGCAGTCCCGGCTGCCAAAGCGCGCCGGCAGGGGCCGAGGTGGGTGCTCACATCCCAAGGTTACTGACCCTGCCCCCTTCCTCGAGCCCCCGAGCCCTTCCTGGCTGCTCCTCGCCCTCACTCCGTGGGCCTGGCTGCTCCTCGCCCTCACTCCGCGGGCCTGGCCGCTCCTCGCCCTCACTCCGCGGGCCTGGTTGCGGCGCAGAGAAGGAGGGAGTCTTCCGCGAGCTGCTCAAGAGCCACGGCACCGAGCACCTCTGGTTCAAGTATGCTGCCGGAAGCGTCTGGACCTGGAGCCTCACTGTGAGTGCGCCTCCTCGTCCCCCGGCCGAGGCCTTCCCTGCAGCATCCATCGGCACGCGCCGAGATCACCTTGCAGCGCGCCCGAGTCGCAGCAGGGCTCTTATCAAGATCAGGCCTAGGCCGTGGAACCGAGAGTGAATTTTGAGTGAGCGCTCTGGATGGTGCCACACGACTCGTGGCTGCATGCACCCCCCCGCGCAGTTCTCAGCCATCTCGAGGGCTGCCCCAAACGCAGCTGCTGTGGCGGTGCTGCAGGCCGGGCGGCCCTGCGCCCGCAGTAATCCCAGCAGGGTCAGTCTGGCGGTGGGTGGCGGGCGTGAGGGCGCTGGCTGCAGCTGGAGGAGAGGTATGGTACGGGAGCCAAATTGAGCGTGGTGAAGCTGGGCAGCCCGCCAGGCGCTGCTCCGATTGGCCTGCGCGCCACTGCGGGCATTGCGGAGAAGGGGGGAGAGGTGGAAGCCCGGAGGCCCCTGGCCGTGGAGGCGGCCGCTGATCCCCGGGGTCGGCGCGAATCCCTGGAGTCGCAGTCATTTCTGATGGATTGGAACGGGAGGAGCAGTGTGACCGCGCCTCAGGCGAGCCGCAGCCTGGTCGCGGCATCAGAGGGGGCCGTCAAGTGGCAGGGCCAAGGGCAGCCTGTGACAGAGGCTTACGATATCTTCAAGTCCGTGGAGAATGATCAGGAGGACCTGAAGGAGATAAAGTCAGGACGACGCGAGATGAAGAAGCGTGAAATAGAGAAGTCGAGGGTGCCCACAAGGGTGCACTCAGTGGCGGCGGTCGGGCCCCTTGGATCAGCTAGATCGGCTTGCAACCCTACGAAGCGAGGCATGTTGCCGCTGCCGGACACCTTGCTCCATCTCCTTGGCGATGATATGGCCTCGTCTCCTGACGCTTTGGTGAGCCGCCCACACCGCTGTCTCCTCTCACCTGGTTAGCGGATACATCCACTTTTGACAGACCGCGGGAGCTGCCCTTGCTGCCGCCTTCTCCTTTGCCCCTGCACGCCATCCCTGTAGCTGCCACGGTGTTTTAGGAAGTGGCGTCCATCTCCCTGACGCCCCTCCCCGGTGCACCCCCTGCAGTCGCCTGCAACATTATATGGGGATACGATCAGCCACCACAGCATAACCTTGATCAACTTTGCCCCCCAGCCGCCACCTGACCAGATTGGATGGAAGCATCGCACTTCCGTTTGAAAGGATGCGGCACCTCCCTGACGATGCCCCCCTCTTCAGCTGATGGCAGATCTATGCCTCAAGAGGACCCTCTTCATCCAGCCCCCGCTCTTCCCTCTCCTCTGAAAAATAGCTGATCCATCCGCCTCCCTCCCCGCCTTTCTCTACATCAATGGCTTGTGGGTGTCGACTTTCTCAGCTCCGTGGCATATGCGGACAGCCCAGGAAATTGCATTTGGCGGGTGAGGAGAGCCCGGGATAGCCGAAGAGGGGGGTGAGTGGACACGGGAGCCCTGACGTGGTGGGTGCTCTGCACTATCTTGAGGCGGAGCCTGGGACGACTGCAGTGGGAGATATGGGCAGTTGACGCGAGCCGGGCGTGACAGTGGTGGATGCTTTTGATGGGCACGGGAAGCTTGGGCTGATCATGGCTGATGCAGGCGGCCAGCCAAATTACACGTGGGGAACATCGAGCACGAGATGAAAAGGATGGGGGTATGCAATACGCGCCTCTGGAGTCCACACACAACCCCATACTCGACGCACTCCCCGGCAATGAGCGAGCAGAGCGGCGCCACCTCCCGAGTCACCCTCCGAGTAAACCTCCAAGACAGTCGAGAGGAACATTCAAAGCAGTGATGAGGAGGACCACGATGGTGCGCAGACTTTTACAGAGAGCACGCCGAGACGACCTCACCTCCAGCTCAGAGCTCTGTAGAGTGGTGCGGCGATCTCGCCCTCTTTATCCCCGCTCCTTCCCGGAATGAATAAATATGAATGCGCGGCCATTTGGGAGGCGGAGGCGCCCCCTGATGAGGGCCACTGCTCCGGCTGTATCGCTATGTCCCCCGCCGCCATGAGCACTGGTGAATCAGGGGGGGTTCTGAGGGGCGCAGCGCGGAGGGGGGCACGGGGATGGTTATGGCAGGTGGGGTTGAATTTCACGGCCTTGATGCTGGCGATGCCCATGGCAGAGCTGAAGAAGCAAGCCGCAGAGAGCAACGCCCGGAAGGGCGCCCAGATCCGTGCAACGGTGAGCGCTCGGAGGAAGGAGGTGAGGGCCGGCTTCTCTGGAGCTGCTCCCGCGCAGCACCCTGGGGTGCTGGTAGGGATGTAGCAGCGACATCGAAGTCTTGCGAACGGCGCGACTTTATCTGAGACGAAACGACGCGGTGCTGTGCAGCTCCCTCGGGACAGTTGCAAGCAGTGCATCTGAGCGTCGTGTGCTGGCCAGCTGCTAATGAGAGAGTGACAGGCGTGGAGCTAAGGTAGGGTGGGGGGGGCTAATCGACATGGCACAGGGACAGAATGGTGCGACGGCACTAGCCGCACTAGAAGGTGATACAGACGCAGGTGCTTTGATGTCGCCCAGCTCAGCCCAGCCCTCCAGCACCAAGATGAACGCTGCGACATCGCCGCTATGTTTCGAGCGGCTCCTGGGCACGAGCTTGGTGCACGCCTACCTCTGCCTTCACGACGTGCTCGTGGAGGAGCTGCAGCGGGAGCATCTGAACCCTGCCAGCAGCTTGGCCTGGTCATGCCCTGAAGGTTTACTGCCCCCTGCCGTCTGCTCTGCTGCTCACCCGCCACTGACCCCCACCATCATCTTCTCTGCTGTGCAGTGCAGTGCAGGCGTATGCTGCTGCAGCGCTCTCAAACCCAGCTCCCCGCCAACCGAGTCCCCCTGCCCCATCTCTCCGTCCCCCCTGCCCCATCTCCGTCCATGCATGCGAGCCCGGGAGTGTATAGCACATCCACATGAGGCAGGTGCGTGGATGGCTCGTCGCGAGAATTCTCGGTGGCTATTCACCGCGTCTGGGGTATGACGTGGCAGGGAAGGACTTCAACTGGTTCAACCTAATGTTCCAAGAGATGATGGTGCTTGGCGGGAAGCCCGGCTGGTACCTACGCAGTCAGCTCTTCAACCTGGTGCTCCTGCGGGAACACAGCGGAGGCTATCGGTTTACGCAGGACCTGGCAGACACTCTGAGGGTACACCGCCCGTCGTCTCCTCCCCCCGCCCCTCTGTCGGGATCGGCCCCGTCATCCTGCCTTGACACCCCCTGTCCCCCTCCTGCTGTGGCAGCGCGCGCGGCCGCGGACCCACGACCGAGCTCCCGGGAGCACTCTGCTCGCTCATGCAGCTTGTGGTGAAGGGAGGAATGAGGCTCCTCTCACTTTGCCCCTGAGAAAGCAATTCAAGAAGAAGAATCGGAAGAAGAAGGTGCGCTTAGTGAGCATGCTGCGGTTCGTCCTGAGGCTCCAGGGAGCCCTCTTTCGACCCTCGTGCTAGCCGCTCCAAGCGGACTGCCACCGAGGCAAAGTCCCTTAGAATCGTAAGTCTTCTCCATGTGCGTGTTGCGCTATCCTCTCTGCTGACGTTGCGCCAGCCGGCATTCCAGGGCAACTAAGGCGAGACAAGGTGGAGGCGAGGTGCGGAGCGGGGAGCCGGGCACACAGGCGGGCGAACCGAGTACGTCGGTGGGGGAGTCCACGAGCCCGACGTTTGACCTGGAGGAGCTCCGCCGCACCCTTCCTGCTGCTCTACGCAAGGCCGCGGGAGGGGAGGAGGAGGCGGAGGCTGTGTGGGCCACGATGCTGGCGCTGGCGCTGTATGACCGCCTGCCCTTCAAGTGGACGATGAACCCTAAGGATCCCCCCAGAGACCGAATCGCTTTCGGGGCGGTGCTCGGACAGTGGCTGCAGAAAGCGACTACGGGCGCTGTAAGAGACGCATTGAGGTTTGCCCCTGGCCTCCCCACCTCCGTGCACGGTGCTCTCCGCTGAGGTGACCACACAGCCTGAGCTTAGGAGTACAAGGCTCGCCCTATTGCCTCCTCTCGGGGACTTAGTGCTCAACCACAAAGCGCCACCCAGCGCAGCTCACTGACTGCTGACGGCAGGAAGGCGAAGTGGTTTCTAACGTCGCAGTCAGCGGCGCTCTCCCCGACTCGGCAGTCCGCTCGATTCCTTCCATGCAATCCGGTGCGGGGGTGTAGCTCCATCAGTGCGTATGACCGTTTTGTGAAGATGTATCTCGAGGAGGAGCAAGGTGATAGCGCGCAAGGGGGGGGGATGGGAGGATTGGTGCAGGGTCCAGGCTGCAGACCAAGTGGCGGCGTGGCAGGACGCCCACATCGCGCGCTTGGCAGCGCTGAAGGAGCGCGTGGAGCCGTCTGGGGCCGGGATGAGCAAGCAGAAGGCGCCCCTATGGGAGCGCAGCCTGAAGTGGCTGACGGGAACCTTGTTCTTCGGTGTCTCCAGCCACCCTCTCGTCGCCATCTACCTGGTGAAGCCCATGGAGGCCTTCTCCCGCGCCGAGCGCTTGATCGTGCAGGTCAACGTGTTCATCGTGATGCTCTCCTGCTGCATGGCCTTCTACTACTCCAAGTGCGTACTACCCCCTCATCCCCCCTCATCCCCCGTCCCCACAGATATCGGATTTATTTGGCTTGACACGGGGACTGATTATTTGACTGCAGTAATGGAAAATATCAATGTTAGTGTGGCATGGTATCCTGCCTCTGGCTGCCCGCCTGGCCCCCACCGGGGTCCCTGCACCCCTCCACAGCTCACCCCAGCGACTCATTCCTACTGTGTTCGCATCACCCCCCCTTCTTGCATCAACCTGTAGCTTCACCCAATGCGTGCTAATATGATCTGATGCAGCTCCCAACCCTCTCCTTTGGCGCCGCTGATGCTTGCGAATCTGAATTGTGTCTCTTGTTACGAGTCTGCATATGGTGCAATGGCCCCTTAACGCTAGTAGTAGTCAGTCACCTGGGACGTGCGCGAATTGTCCCGTGTTCCATGTCGCATTGCCACTGCTTGAATTGGATGGCAGTTGAACGGCTCTCAGCCATCGAACCCTAAACCTGCATGTGCGGGGCAGGGACTTGCGTGCATTGCGGTGTATATAAGCCTCGTTTTGTGCGGAATGCTACCGATGCTCAAAGGGGCGGGCGGCATCAAGTTTTTGAGCACCTTCCTCTCGGTGCGCAGGGCCATCACGACCTGCGTGGACTTCCAGAGCTATGTCGGGTGCCCGGACCCGAACGAGGACGCACCGGACTGCTTCGGCCTCACCATGTGCATGGACATCATGAAGATGAAGACGGACGGGTTTTTCCCCACGGAGGTCCACAGCGACGACTTCGTCTTCACGGGCTTCCCCAGAACACGTGGATGGGCCGCATCTGGACGGTCCTGATCATCAACGCGGTGTTGATCCCCGTCAATGTGCTCCTCATGTCGCTCTTCTCACTCTCCGCCTCCTCGAGCTCCCCGGGTCACTTCGGGATGGACGTGGCTGGAAAGACGAGCCAGTTGATGGGCAGGCGCGGCGCGATGCTAACGAACCTCTTCATGGTGCTGTACGCCATCTTCTTCGACATCAAGATCCTGACGAAGACCATGGCGATGCTCTTCATGGCGTTCTTTGCCATGCTATTCAAGCCTGTGGCCGCCCTCACTAAAGTGATCAAACCCGCCCTGAAGTATCTCATCTTAGTGCACATGCGGTGGAAGCTGCTTAGAAAGTGCGTGCTCTCCCGCCGCGTGCGCGGGTTTCCCTCCGGCCCGCGTCTTGCTTCCCTTTGACGATTGCCCTCATCATGTGCGTGCCTCTACCCGGCAGCTCTTGGATATCTCCATCAGGCAAAGTCAGTTGCACACCGTCCCCCGCATTGCTCGTCGCCGCCTCTCGTGCCGCGGCGTCCTCTGCTTGATTGTACCCCTAGAGGTCGTGTATCACCTGTGCCAGTCAGACCCACTCTTTGCCAAATTGGCAAAACGTTCTGAGTTGACATTACGGCCAGATAAGGAAGTTGCAACAATATGATACAAAGCTGGCGGGTTTCTTTTTTTACCACTTAGACACCATACATGACACATCCTGTTGGCATCACGAGGTGCACTGCGCTTGTCCCCAGATGCTCCGGGTACACTGCAGGGAACGCCTTTTGCATGTGTTCCAACTTGCTTGCCCTGGCTGACCTGTCATGCCGCAGTGGCATGTGCGCCTTGATAGAGCGGGTGTGTGACATGCGCCTTGATAGAGCCCGGGCATGTGACTTGTGCCTTGATAGAGTACGGGCATGTGACTTGTGCCTTGATAGAGCGGGCAAGTTTGGTGGAACAGCGCCACAGCAATGCCACCCATACAGCCTGCAGGGCATGTGCTGCAGTCTGCTCTGTGGGAGGCCGATTAAGCAGTTGCCGACCGCACTGAGTGAATCCGTGCTACGGTTGAGAGAAGTAGCTCGGAGCTAATGAGCGAGCCAAGGTGATGTTTCCCTCAGGTACCTATGGCGCAACTTGGTGACCGCTGGGAACGCGGTGGGATTGCACCGGATATTTGCGAGGAAGAGCAAATATCAGCAAATCGAGTCGCCATTCAAGGATCCCCTCGAAAAGCATCAGATTCGACTTGAGGGGATGCTGGATGAGACAGCAAACAAAGTGGCGTACGCCTTCCTGGCTCTCTTCTGGGGGATGACCATCTGGGTTCTGCTTGCCCTCGGTATGCAGATTCGTCTAATTATGGGCCCAGACGCTGAGATGGACCTGATCAAAGCATGGGCAATGACATTTCTGTTCGAACAGTTTGGCATTAAGGCACTCAAATTGATGATGGTACGGTCTACAGGGAGGTATGTAAGCGGGCAATATGACAAATTGATGACCGGGAAAGAATTATTTGACATTCTTCTATGGTATGAGAGATACGCCACGGACTTCGAGCTAGCGTATTTCCCAATGGAAGAGGATGCTGATGCTTTTTTCGGTAACGTGATGTTGTAGAAGAAACAAAGAAAAAAACACCCTTTTCGGGGTGTGGGCCTTAAAGTCCCCGAGACTTGTAGAAGCAGCACTGCAAAAGTAAACGAGATGTGTAAACCAGATTTGCAGATGCCATATTGAGATGTGAAGTTAGTGATAGGTTGTCGAATATATTATGTGGTAACAGCATTAATTACTTAGTATTACCATTATTAGCAGGACGAACCAAGGCAAAATACTAACTGAGATATGACCGCTGTCACAGTATAACAGGTTATACTATAGTGTTTCTTGTTTATCCCATCTTGAGCATTTCACCCGATACGTTATATTTATCTGTATACAACATCTTCTTCCTCATCAATCCCAAAACCTCTTGGCGAGCATCAAAGTACTCGTTGAGCTCAATAATGAACGGCTTCAACTCAGCACGCAATCCGATGTGAGGGACTTTGAACTGGTTGCCACCGTTGTGCTCAATGATGCTCGCGAAAACGACTCGTTGAATTTCGCACGCCATATGCAGTGTCTCAGGGGAAAGGTCGTCCCATGCTTGATGCACCGCAGTGACGACGGTGTCGATATGCTTCCTCTCACCTTCGCATAATTTGTCTACCTGTCGTTGCATGGCGGGGTAGACTAGAAGGTCGTTCCGATTACCGTCGGGCATCTGTGCAGGCTGTCGCTCGACCAGTGCACCCAGCCGTTTCCCATTTTCAACGACCTTATTGAAGGCGCCTTGGTGTGGGCCTGCACCGTCGATCTGCACCACCCGCTTTTTCAGCCAAGGCATTTTGGCTTTTGCAGCCTTGCAGACCTCCTTCATGACCTTCACAAACCGATCCCCAGTTAAGGTAACATCCACTTCGTACTCTTCGTCGCGATCATAGTTGCAAGACTTTCTTTGTGCTACTTTCGTTTCAGTGATCCGCCATATGCCTATCTTGCCATCGAAACCGTGCGCAATGTTGGGTTTAGCTACTGCAGTCAAAAACATCACTTTCGGAATGAACTTGCGCGACTGGAATGACGTGTATTCAGGGGCCTCGTGATGAGTGCGCTTCTCGACGGCTGCACACGACTCGATTTCGAAGTACTTTTCATCAACATCTATGCGATTCTCGAAAGTGTCGTCCAACAATCTCTTCGCGTGCTCTAGCCTATTCTGCATATGCTTTCGGGTGAGGAGTGGTTTGTATTTGAGTTTGAACCGGAGGACGCCGTTCTCTCGCAGGTATGCAGATATCGAGCGCCGAGAGATAGAAATGCCCCCTTCAGTCATAAGTTTCTTCAGCTCCAAATCTGTCTTGCGCCGATTTGCTCGCTGCTTTATGCACTCGCTCGAGAACGTTCTGTGCCATGCCGGATGATGTGCTCGCCCTATGATACGCTTCATTTCCAGCTGCCGTGGTTGGAGAAGAGTTTGCGGCAATGCGCACCGTGGTACCTTGTCTTCTAACGACCATTTTCGCGGAATCATACGTCGAATAATCAGACTTTCATGAATAAAAAAGCGAAAGACGTCAGGGAGTAATTTGGTGGCCGTCTGAGTGCTACGTCCGTGGTCCTCCTCCTGTTTCGAGTACGGTATCAGGCGGCGGTTCTCTTGCGCCCTAAGCTATGAGCTCGCAGCCATTATTCAAAAATTATTTGGAATACTGTCAAGTGAAAGTGGGCACTTCCCGCTCAGCGGACGAGTCTGTCTTGGAATGGCCGTCGAGTGCTTTTCAGCGGACCTGACTGTGGTTAAGAGAGACAGTGCCGTTTAAAATGACACATGTAGGGTTCTATGCATTCCTTGCTTGTACTTTCGAGGATGAGGCGTCCGGCGTTTTTCACCATGACCATCCGATCCGAACCCACTTCTCCCCTCTTCACTTCGCCCCTAAACACATTTATATCGAGTGTTTCAGTCATCGCGTGCGACCGTCATGCAACGATCGGCCGATTTCACTGGATTTTAAGGATGCAGTGGCAAATAGATGTAACTACGCCGGTGCATATCGGACCAATCGTTACCAAGACTCGATAACAACTGGGTTGACGGAATCTGAACCCCTTAGGCGATACCATGCCCCCTTCTGCGAATGGCAGATTTAATCTCTGACCCACCTAAAACGCGGAAAACACCCATAGGTCACTATGTAACACATAATTAGGGTGTTACACAATAATTAGCTAAACCGAGATTAGGGAGTTCTAGAGGGTTCTTTGGGGTCCAATCTGCGCCAAATTTGAACCAATTTGGCCAAGTAACGAGGGAGTAATCGCATTTCGCGTAAAGTCCAATTTTCAGGGCGAATCCTGAAAAAACCCTATGCGACTATTTGACATGCCCGGAGGTTGTATGCCTGTATTGGCTCTTCAGCGATATCTCAGTAGGCTATGGTCCCCGTTGTGCGCTAGTTGAGTATTTTTTAGCGCATGTTGAGGTGCACCAAACAACAGAGTCGTAACGAGTATATGAAGACCCGATGAATTTTCACATTTTAATCATCATCCAGCTATGGGTGTCACTACGAAGGCCATGTGATAAACTTGTTATCAGCCTCCAACGGAGTCTTCTTTGCTTTCTTGGCTCGTTCCTTCATCTCTTTCACTAGCTAGGGGTGTCACTCCAAAGATGACTAACGGTTTCAAGGACGAGGTGCAGCAGATCATCAGCTTGATTGACTCCTTCATCGATGTCATCCGCCCACACCCCAGCGGTGGGTACTGTCTGAGGTTTGTGGTCTTCTGGCTGATTGAGCTGCATATGTCCTGTGTGACCGTGCAGCGGTCAGTCAGGGGGGTTCTGGCCTGAGCTTTGAGGACTCTGCCATGACGTGCCGCATGACCTCGTGTCCTTCTCCATTCAGCCTTTAAAGGCGGGCTCTCCATCTGGATTCTGGATTCATTGACGGCTAACTGGAGCATGACCTTTGACTTCTTCGTGTACTTCTTTCTGGTTTAGGTTCTTTGACATCATTCAGATCTTCAGGGCAGTATACGGCGGACGCGGTGTCGTTTGCTGATTGGTTGCAGTTAGATATAGAGAGGCAGCTTTGTAGAGAGGCTACTACACCGCATCATCATACCGGTCTCCCAGCTGGGTTTGCACTTTGCAGCTGTACCACATGCATTACGTTAGAGTTCGGGGGGGCTTGATGCTGGTTGCTGGTATGGTGGCAGGTGGGCTATTGCACTTGATCAGTGGATGGGTATACTCTCATATGCATACAGTTACCACAGCTATAGCCACCTAGCTGTCGATGTGGTGTGCCGAGATATAGTAGTTCAAGTAGTACAGTAGTAGTATGACAACTTGTCACGTTTACCTTGTGACTCCTTTTCTCTGTACTCTATACTCGATAGTGTCGACTTCGATGATTGTAGACAGTGACCGCATTATTATGCGGGCGCTTGTGTAGTGGCATTCTTCTTATGATATATCACTTGCTTCTCTCACACACCAGCGAGTGCTTTCTTGTGTGCCGGATATATAATTATATATATCCCGCTATGCGGGACTTAGAATGTCTTGTTCCTACGCGTGGAACGGGCTCATAACCTCAGACACGGAGAGGGCGAAATGTATACTGCATATAGTGAGGTGCATATGTTTCGGGCTCCTAGAGAACGGCAAGAACAGAGAAACCGACTAAGGCATCTGATAATACAAAACTTAGGGTTTTATGGCAGATGGACAGTCGGTCGGAAGGCTTGGAACGTGACAAGGTGCAAGAGACACTCGCATTGAGGGGTACCACAAAGGGGGCAGTGACTGTCATAATGGCACAACGTCACTCCCTTCATTACCAAGTCCAACGTGAGGGGGGGGGAGGGGGAGTACCCAACCTGGCCGCCTCCGGCTGATTTCAAAAGTCCTCTTCTATTATTTGTGCAGACAAATGGTCGGAGTGTGTGAGTCGTAAAAAATGATGAAGTTTTTTTATGTAGTTTGTCAAATTTGGATCGATTATGCTAATAGGGTGTTGAATTTCCCAAAAAATATACCTTTGGTATACCTTCCGGGGAGTTTTTTTGTAACTCTCCAAGCGAGTCTGCACACAGCAAAGCACGCCAGAGTTAGAGGGGGGAGCATGGGTGATTAGACCCGACGACTCGAAAGTCCCGCCAGAGAATTTCACTCTGAACACGCTGCTACCATGTCACCAGGTCGAAAAAGTCTTTTTATCGGGTCGAAAAAGCGTTTGAGAAAGTTTGGCAACCTGCGATGCAGCTCACAACAGTGGAAACCGCAGCACAATAACCCTAGCAGGTGCAAAATCGGAGCTTGGAGGGTGGCCCTTGTGTCGCCAGCACAAGGGATCAAGTACTCTTAACTGAAACTCGAACTCGAAAATCGTGAACACCAACGTTTTTTGAAAAGGGACAACCTACGATTTCATCAAAGCAATTCCCAACTCTATGTTACCAAATCTTAGCAATTCTTAACCGCGTTAAACTGAAGAGTAGGGGGATAGCCCCCGTTTGTGCGACACACTACTTGGTATTCGCTTAAACAGGCTGCTGAAAACTCGTGGGCGCAGGTGCAGACCAAAAAATGTTTTCGAAACACTTGAAAATGAAAAAAAAAAAATGCATGTCCGCCGCCTCATATTGCCACGTAGAACCGCTCCGCGCGTGCGGGGACCGACGCACTGTCCGGTTCCATTTTTCGCGCGAACAAACAATCGTTTTTGTCATAAATATACGATTCCTAGATGGTCATTTACCGACTTTGTCAGGTGCCACGTGGCTGCAATCTCACACCACCGACCCGTGGAGCGGACGGTGGCAAGTCATGCCGGATACGGCCATCCTCGTCCTCGATGTCGCTCTCGGAGTCGCTCTCGAGGTCAATCACGTCCACGGAGAAATCATTCGCGGAAGGAATTAAGGAACTGTCGGGGACAAAGGAGTGCATGGAAATCTCGGAGTTGTTGTTGAAGCCCAAGGACACGGACATCTTGTCCATGAAAGATTCCTCGAAGGGTGGCTCGGTGTCGGCGAACTACTTTGCGAAGGGCATGCCAATCTCGCCCGTTTCGCTCTCCGCAATCCCCACGGCGTCGTGCTTCACGGCGTCGTCCTCCACAGTCGTGGCGGAGTCAAAGTGGAGCATAGGAAAGTGCTGAACTTCTCTAGCACCACCGACAGCTTGCTTGAACTGCCTCCTGCGCGCGCACGGCAAGTGCGGAGTGAGGGGCAGCAGAGTCAACACGCAATCCGGCGTATTGCGCCCGAAGGCCGATGTTGATGTTGTCCGCGAACGTGAAGGGCTCCTCGTCGTGACGAACAACTGGTTGATCATGTTGTGTACAGAATCTCGCGAAGGCGGCGTCGTCCTCAGTGTCGAAGGCAGTCTGAAAGGCGGAGACGACCATGCCGTTCTCGTCCGCGGCGGTCAAGTCGCACTCCTCGCATGCCATGTCGTCGGTGGGGCAATTCGCGGTGGCGTGGTAGTGTCCAGGAGGGCAACGCGCAAACTCAGGTACGACGGCGTTGGAGGCCACGTGGAAGGAGATAGAGTGCGCGGAGTCCTTCTTGTAATGTTCTTGTCGCCAAATTCCGCGGTCGTGGAGGGGCTTGGCGGCGAAGCGGCCAAGCTGTTTACCATATCTCCCTTCTCGTGTGTTGCGGCCGTGGAACTTCCCATCGTCCGTCCTGTTCCGCTCATCCCGCCAACGAGAAGGCGGAAAAGAGACACCACGCTTACCGTCAGTCTGCTGGCGGTGGCGGCGAGAGTCGGCGAATCCAGAAAGGGGCTCGTCGCGCTCCTCGAAAGAGACCTTGAGGACGACGAGAGTCGAAGTTGCGCCCTCCAATTGCTTCTCGAACTCGTGAATGAGTCGTTGTACGTCGGGTCCCCCGGAATACAACATAGTCGTAGGAGTCGGAGTAGGCGCGGCAGTCTGCTTCGGGCGGCCGGAAACTCCATGTTCATTTCCCCACACCTCGAGAACGTGGGCGTAGATGTCCTCGAGGTCGACCTTGGCCAACTCCACCTCGAGGCGAAGCGGTGTAAGAACCGTGTCGTAGAAGACGGTGTCGAGGAAAGCCAAAAGTTGCTTCTTGGCCACCATATCGTCGAGGGGTCCAGAAGCACCGCGTGCGGATAGCCGTGAGGCAGGCATCGAAGTCTTGAATTAAAGGATCGGGGTGGAGCTTGGAGTCGAGGAAGATGGCGCAAAGCTCCTCGTAGTTGCCAAGTGGTCGATGTACACGAGGAAGCAGCCTTTTCGTGACCTCCAGCAGAGCGCGCTTCCCATCCCGCGGGGAAGCACGACCACAAGCGTCCACCCAACGTCGCGCGGCCGAATTAGGCTTCGTCACGGATCGAAGTCAATGTCGAAAAAAGAATGGCATTGTAGATGTCGTTCACCTCCTTGGTGGCATCGACCAAGTCGAAGAGGGCGACGTTGGTGGACTCCTTAATATGCAGCTCTGCTCGAATGCAATCTGCAAAGAAGTCACCAGAGAAGTGCATATCACGTTGCGGTTGGCCTCGTCGCCCTTGAACGTGGCGTCCTTAGCCCCAACGAGGGCATCTCGAGAAACTCGCTTGATGAGATCAATGTCCCACGACGAATTCTGAACCGCGGTAGACCTCGTCCTCTCAGGAGCCGTCAATGCTACTGCCGGTGAAAGAGGCGTAGGCCTGTAACGCGTTCCGACGTCTCGGGAAAAAAATGTGTCAATTGTCAAGTCGGATTCGATTGTGTGCCCCCTTGCGGGGAGGTGTCGCGTGAGAAGATGCACTCATGATCAAAATCCTATAGGTGGGAGCGTCGGGGTAAGATGGCGATGGCGCGGAGTGAAGGAGCTTCGCAGAAATGGAGATGTGCAAATGAAGTCGTTGCGGAATAATTGTGAATTCCCAATTAGTGCTGGATATTATACCGTGAGGGTAATAATATACCAAGCACTCCACGAAATTCTACTCTAAAACGCAGCCTAGTGAGAGCTGCGGCAAAGATGATAACGTAAAACCCAAAGAAAGAGGTAGCGAAAGATGCGTGCTCCAAAAGAGGTAACAACTTGTCGTACAAGGCGGTCAATCCGACGTCCCAGCAGGCTCAAGTGAGCACTTCCTCGGCCAAAGAATGATGCCGAAAGCGGCAAAAATCCCACGCAATCCAAAAGACGAACCACGAACGAACCAACCTGCAAAGGCGTAACGCAAGCGTAAGGTGGAACCATAACCTGCTGGATATTATACCGTGAGGGTAATAATATACCAAGCGGACAGAGGGTCAATGCAAGTCGGCACGCCGTAAGGCAAGGCTACATACTCGGAATATTATGATATTAGAAGAGAACAGGCATACGGACTGGCGAGCTAAATAGCACGAGAGTTGTCGGTCACTATTGGACACCGAATCTGACAACGGTTATGACAGGTGACGAAATGACAATTGTTACGGATCGAAAGATGACAGACGCCCGCAGTCGCGATGTTGGTACGTCGTCGTCGATGTCACACGCATAGTCGATCATCGATCTGTAACATATCCGATCTGTACGAGTACCACTGAAATGCGCGAAAGGATCATCATCCTCCGCGTAGCTCAGTTGGTTAGAGCGTCGCACTAGAGAAGCGAACGTCACGGGTTCAAATCCCGTCGTGGAGCACTTTCGCCCATGACGATATATATGATTTGACCCGGCTCGTACAGTGAAAATCCCCGCACCGATTTCAAACCCTAACAACAATCACCATGTCATATCCAGCAATCAAAGAAATGTGGAAGTCGACAAACACGTTGCGCAAGAAGTCCGTGGCAGAAAGTGATCAAGCCCCAATCGAACGAAAATCACGTGGACGCATCCAAAAAAACACGTAGGGTACGCTGCAGCGATAAACAAAATTACTCCGCAACGACGCGTGCACTCAACCGCGAGCCTCCGTTCTCAAACCCATCAAATTGGGCCGCCAACGCCCCACCAAGCGGAGGCGTTTAGCCAATCATGCTACCAAAAGTAGTGGAAGGTGCACCATAACCTGTTAGATATATATTTACACGACTATATATTGGGCCACAATCAGAATGCTTTCACTTTCGGTAACTCGTTGACTTCGTGTCAGTATAACATAACGAAAGCACGGCTTAAGCCGGAAACCCTAAACCTGTGACACCCGTACTATACGGAGTACTAGTACAACGATAGGAGTCACATCCAGCAATTCTTTGAATTTCAAAATTTTGGAAGGAAGTGAAAAAACATCCGCCCTTGTACACATTTTACAGTGGCGAAACGGATGAATCGAGATCGATCGAGCGATGGCGTCTCGTAGTCAGGACGAGGAGTCACCAAATCTAACGCATGGTCCATGCGATGGATACTGTGTCACCTCAGACACCGACGGGTAACACGCATGATCCATTGATCCTTCTCTGGCTGAAACCAGAGCCTCCGGACGCGATTTTCCCCTTCACTTTTTCAAGATTTTTTATTTTCTGTACTACACCGGAGGTTTACGAGCTGCATTCCATTCTAGATTCTTGTCGTGTCGAAAATCGCGATAGCTCCTAAACTCTGGTCTCAGCCAGACGAGAGAGTCCACGAGTAGCATGATCGATGATGATGATCCTTATAAAAGCTCCAACACGCTACAGAAAAAAAAATCCTAATAAAGTGTGAAAAAATGGCCATCGTCGGAGGCTCATTGGTCTGCTGATCGGACGTGAGACGAGAGCGAGAGTTCAGAGTACCTACTCGTACTGTCAGGGTAGAGCTCTACAGTAGGGCTCTATTGATGTGTACTCGTGAAGGTCTCGGCGTCTCGGCCAGTTCTCTCATAAACCGGTTCCTAAATGCCCGTGACATGACCCGGTTGTCATGTGTTGTAATTGGGATCAGGCCGTGACATTGGCATTTAGGAACCGGTTTATGAGAAGTTCATGAGTGGCTACTTTGAAAACCATGGTTTTGGCCCGACTGTCATCACTGCGTTCACGGACACGATGGGCATATCTGTACCGGGAGGCACAGCTCAGGGCTATGCCCCAAGGCGTATGCCCCATGGGTATGCCCCGAGGCGTATGCCCCATGGGTATGCCCCGAGGCGTATGCCCCATGGGTATGCCCCGAGGCGTATGCCCCATGGGTATGCCCCGAGGCGTATGCCCCATGGGTATGCCCCGAGGCGTATGCCCCATGGGTATGCCCCGAGGCGTATGCCCCATGGGTATGCCCCGAGGCGTATGCCCCATGGGTATGCCCCGAGGCGTATGCCCCATGGGTATGCCCCGAGGCGTATGCCCCATGGGTATGCCCCGAGGCGTATGCCCCATGGGTATGCCCCGAGGCGTATGCCCCATGGGTATGCCCCGAGGCGTATGCCCCATGGGTATGCCCCGAGGCGTATGCCCCATGGGTATGCCCCGAGGCGTATGCCCCATGGGTATGCCCCGAGGCGTATGCCCCATGGGTATGCCCCGAGGCGTATGCCCCATGGGTATGCCCCGAGCATGCCCCACTCGCGAATAATGGGGAATTATCGGATATTCACATAAGTGAGCGAGTGGGGAAAATAATCGATGACAAAGCAGATTTCAGGAGAAGATCTGTAATGAAATGATTCATGGTAGATTCCAGGAGAAGATCTGCAATGGCAATACAAGTATCATGATCTGCCTGATGATTGGTGGAGAAGTAACAGAATCAGGCATGGGCTGCTGGTAATTGGCCGATGACAGATGTCAATCTAGGAATCCTGCTAGTGAGTTAAAGAGCAACATGATGAAAGGGGAAGCTTGGGAAAAGTGAACCTCAGTTAGTGTTGATCAAGAGAATGAATTAAGGACAAGTTTTACATGTTAGTGTTAGGCTGTATGCCAAGACTGAACATAAGGATATAGATGTATTAGGTTTGAGACCAGACATTATATCGGAAAAGTGATTGTAATACTAGGCTGTATAGCCAGTGTTTGTCATGAAAGTAAACAGTGGAATGTAAGGCTAGAAGCCTATGTGAAGCACCAAAAACAGTAAATAAGATAAAAAGAAAAGAAGAAAGATAAAAGAAAAGAATAAAGAAAAATAAAAGAAAAAGAAAGATGTATAAGTTATCAGATATGCGCTGGTACAAATTGGTATTCAGATGTTGAATACGTTCTACGGACCTTTGGGATTGCCTTTGAGATTTTGCGGATGGCGACTTTTGTGTTTGAGTTTTGAGCTAGCTCTGCTTGCGTTTGGCGGCTCAAATTGCGCGCGTTACGTGCGCTAAAAACACGGAAAGGTTTCGCTACATGATCTTCTTTGTGAAGAGTTTGGTTGAAGATCTTCTTTGGAGCCTTTCAGAGATGCGACTGCGAGATGACTTGGGCGACTTTTCGTTTTTGAGTTTTGAGCTATCTCTGCTTACGTTCGACGGCTCAGAATGCGCGCGTTACGTGCACTAAAGACACGGAAAAGTTTCGCTGCAGGATCTTCTTTGTGGAGGATTTAGTTGGGATCTGCGTTATCTTGCTTTTTCTTAAGGCTCTGGGCGAGATTTGACACTTGATCTTAAGAATGTTCGGTTCTGGTCCACTCCGACGGCTGTAGAGCTGGCATATTATGCGCGTGGACGTCTTTGGTGGACCCGTATGGCCGCTTTTTGCTGGATGTTGTTCAGATGATGCGGATGCTCGGATTAGTGATCTTGGATGCCGGCAGAGGCTTAAGTATGGGGGGGGAAAGTGAGCCCTTCTCAGCAACATAACTAAGCAAGGCCGCCGGAGGCTATTGTCAAAAAGTACGAATAAAAAGTATCTTTTTAGTTTGTTAACAATCTGAGCAAGTTTGGGGCCAGATCTTGTATCCTCACAGCTGCTAAAAATAGCCTATCAGCCTTAAGTATGGTGGAAGTACCTCCCAACTTCTAGGGAAGTTCCTTATACCTTCTGGCTAAGTTCTCTACAGCTTTTGGCAGTATTTTGGCTCTACTGGACTGGTATTTCTGGAATTAATTTCTGGAAGCGCCATACGACCATATTGACACCGTCATAGTTGTCATATCGTCATAACTGTCATACAGTTGACTTTTGATGCTTTCGCCCCCTTCCACCACCGCTATGGATCCTTCCGCCACCACCTTCCCTTTGATCCCTTCAGACCTTACACCAACCGCTTCCACCGCGCCTTCGGGCCCTTCCACCACCACAATGGGGCATACAGTGGGGTATGCCCCGGGGCATGCGGGGCATGCGGGGCAGCCCAGCATGCTCCAGAGCCAGTCCTTGCCCGCCCTTTCCCCAACCCTTCCCTTCGTGTTTCAACAACAAGAGAGTGGTTGGGGCAGCGTGCAGCCGTATGCAGCATGGCAGGCTGAGCTTGCAGCGGGGCATACGGGGCATACGGGGCATACGGGGTATGTGGGGCATGCGGGGCATGCGACGCGCCAGCCCCCGCACGCGACGAGCATGCAACCGCAACTTCAATCTGCCCCGGGCTTTCCCTATGCCACCAGTATGCCGCCACAACCCTTTGGCATGCCACACCATTATGCCACAGGCTCGCCACTACCCCATGCCCCCGGCGTGTTGACACACGCCCCGTACACTCCCGCGCCAATGTCGACCACCTACGGGGATCCATGGACACTACCCGTTTACTTTCCACCGCCTCCACCTCCAGTATATGGAGCTGACCCTGCGTCGGAGGTACGCGCGAGGGAATGGTGGGCAGCGCGAGAGCGCATGGCGGCTGCAGAGCGGGCGGTGGCGACAGACATGAGAGTGGTCCCCCAACGACTGTATCCGACACCGTTGATGGAACCGATTCCTCACACCGATATTTCTCCTGACGAGGGTGTGATAACCCATCAGCCGCACCATCGTCGCCGTGCTTCGGGGCCAGATACTCTTGGGAGAACCTTGCCAATACGCACGGAGCCCCAAGACGTGGTGACCGAGGACCTCTCCCAAGCTCACGCGTCTCAACCTGGGAGCACGACATCCGGTTCTGGCTATGAGTCTGCAGCGGGCACTCAGCATAGCCGCAAGCGACGAGAGCGGCGTCTCAAGTTGGAGAGGCATCGGAGGAAGGAGTTGACGGACCAGGAAATGTTGCAAAGGGTAGTCCGCGCCGAGACCGCTCGGTTCCTCGCAGAGACCGAGGCGGGGAGCTTACGCGACCAAATGGCTCAGCTAGAGGCTGCCGCAACGGAGGGCGCGGTGGCCGAGGAACGGCGTCTAGCGAGAAGACGTCGAGCAAGCTTGGACACCCCTGTGGTGTACGGGTCTGGTGAAGGCCAGCCACCACATGCAGCGGGAGCGGCTGAGTATGCACCCGGCTCGGTCGGGCATGCCCCGGGGCATACAGGGCATACGGGGCATACGGGGCATACGGGGCATACGGGGCATGCAGCACAGCCGGCTGAGCATGTACCTGGCTCAGTGGGGCATGCAGCGGGGCATGCCCCGGGGCATGCGGGGCATGCGGGGCATGCAACACAACCGACTGAGCATGTACCCGGCTCAGTGGGGCATGCCGCAGGGTATGCCCCGGGGCATGCGGGGCATGCGGGGCATGCGGGGCATGCAACACGCCAGCCCCAACATGCAACCAGTGGGTTCCAGCAGCTTGCAACCAACGTTTCCCAGCATGCAGCCAGCGGAGGCCAGCTTACCTTGGGCTGGAATGGTGGGAAGCCGCTTGCCGCCGATGAAGAATCGAAAAGCCGGAGTAGCGACTATAAGGACACGGAGGACGACCCTGGAGATGACCCTGGTGACGACCCTGATGGTGACCCGGCTGGGGGGGCGGGGCCGTCGACGTCAACTACACGGCTGTTAGTGGTCACTCCCCAAGGGGATTCCTTGTGGGTGCCCCCGGGTGAATTGGCCACTACAGCGACGTTACCCGAGGTCACCTCCTCGCACTATGGTCTGTCGGCAGCCCTGAAGATCTGTGACAATCTTGGGTTGAGTCCCGCTCGATACATTCTGAGCGGGGCCGGTAGTACCTCTTTCCCCGAGATACGTCCGCTGCACACCACCGAGACCTCCACCTACGCTCTCTTGGTGGACCGCTTGGTGGCAGAGGAGTCTATTCGAGGCACGAGGCGTTCCAGAATTCCGTCTCAATGGTACCAATGCCCGAGACGACCGGTGGTGGACGCCTTCACGGAGTCGGAGGCGGGGACCTACGAGCTGGACGGGCTACAAGCCTGGGTGGAGGTCTGTGCCGCTCCGTGGTACTTGGCTGCATCGTTTGGGCCATCTTCTGAGACGCCCCAACCCCCTCTACAGCCTGCCCCTTCCACATTCCCGGCTCCTTCCCACCGACTTTCTGCCGACGCCGCGACCTTCTCACCGATGGCGTCACAGCATGCGGCAGCAACGGGACCACCTGCCGGGGTGGCACGAGCTCCGGAGGACCCCATGGCGATGTACACCCCCGACGACCGCTCCTACCAGACCGCGATCAAGAACGAGAGCTCGCTCTTGAAGGACATCCGCAAGCTGGTGGACGACCTCCCGGAGTTTCCCGGCGATCACTTCACGAAGGGCCGGGCCATGGATGACCTTGAGGAATTCTCTGTGGCGGTGAATGCACTTCTGGAGCACATGACGGTGATTGCGGCGCTCACTACTCCCAGCTTTCGGCGTGAGGCGCAAGGACACAATCAGCTCAGCATCTCCACCTTGCTGTGGATGATCAAGACCTCCAAGTTGGCCAAGGCCCAGAAGTTGTACGTCGAGGAGATGGCGCCAGGAGGCAGCGAAGGAGAGGCGTGGAAGGCGAGGTACGCAGCGGTGCCGCGGTTCATGGGCGATCTTGCCTTGTCAGTGGACATCACCACGGACGCCCTGAAACGGCTGAAGTCGGAGCTACTCTCAACGAGACAGCGATCGGAGGAGAAGACCGGTGCTTTCTACACCCGCATCACCACCCGAACCGCGACTGTTAACTTCGTGGCGGACGTAGTGCGGGGTTGCGGTAAGGTTACCAAACTGGAACTTCTCGAGCTCTTTTGGGGTGGACTACGACACAGCGTTCAAGTGGGTTCCAAGTTGGCGGATCTTGGGCTAGACACCAGTCACCCGGAGCAGTGGGAAGAGGAACAACGTCGACTTGGACGGCCCGACACCTCCGCCATCTTGAAGGTTCGTTCCGTGGCCACGGAAATTGAGACGGCTAAGGTGATGGAGGACGCGGTTCTCCACGACACCATCGCCCGCAAGGTGGCGTTGGAGATGGGACACCGACAACGGCAAGCTCCACCACGTAGCGCCCCGGCTAGTCGGCCTAGGTGGCCTCCGAGGAGGCCTGCGTTGGCGGCCCTCACGTGGGAGCCGGGGACTGCTGGGAATGACTCGGCAACAGCGGCTCCTGTGGATGTAAGCACAGCGGCGACCCAAGGATCCCGACCGGCACCTGCGATGAGGGAACGGCCCTGTTTTGCATGTGGCAGTCTCGAGCACTTGGTGGCCAATTGCACGGACGAGAAGAAGCTGGCCATCTGGAAGGCCAACGCCCCGGCGCGGTTGGCGCGAAGGCCAGGGCAGGTGGCGGCTTGCGTAGAAGTCATTGAGGAGAGAGTCGAGGAGGATTCCCTCAATCCGGAAGAGCTGGAAACGATGGAGGAGATCCTCGCTCTGGCGGATGCTGACGTGGACCTCTATGGGGATCTGTGTGCCATGTGTGACATCACGAACACCGAGGATCCAGCTTTTCGGAGTGGGGAGCCGACAGGGGCTCCCGGGCAAGAGGAGTAAATCTCCATCGACCCCGTGGACAGAGGCAGCCCTATACCAATGTGGCAGCCCGTCCTTCATGGCCCTCGCGGACGTCACGTGACGAGGCCACCGCCTGTACAAAGCCCGTCTCACTGCGAGCGCTGCATGCCCCAGTGAGCACAGAGGCTTCATCAGATTCACCCCATGGTGTGGCCGCACGGCCCCCCTCCACCGTCAGCCCGAGGCCCCGTTCATCACGGATTGCCTTCAGTGGCCGAGAGCGCGCACGGCGCGCTACCATTTTGAGCAGACGGCCCCTCTCAGTGGAGAATTCCCCCCCTGCTCGGGGATCATTGACTCCACCGATAGCCCCACCGACAGCACATTCTTGTTGGGAGACTTACTGTGCCGAACACGGTGTCCCGATTGACCGCGGTAATGTTGATGGACCTCCCCCACGCATCCGAGCTCATCACGCGGCACCAGCAGTTCAGCCCAGCGACTACAAGGATCTGCATCTGGCTGCACCGGGGACCTCCGAGGTGTACCAGAGTTCCTTGGCGGACCAGCGTAGGCGGTTGACATCGTGGAGCTGGAGAAGTCCGGCTGGGGCTACCTCTGAAAGTGTCCTACTACGACAACTACGCATGACCCTCAAGAAGAAGTCCCCGGCAGAGGCACACAAGATGGCTGAGCGCAGTCGTCGCCATGCTACACGACGTCCCGCGACTACTCCTTTCGGCCGTCGCCAACGGAAGTACGAGTTGGACGAGCTTATACTCGCCCGCTTGCGTGGTCGCATGGGCGGCACATTGGGCTTGGCCTGGGCAGAGTTGAGCCCACGCGAGCAACGTCGGGCTGTGGAGCAAGAATACGGGCCGAAGACGAATGTACCGCAAGAAGGCCGACCTTGGGAGACGATTGGCCTCCGTCGCCTTCGACGGCGTCAAGCATCTGCGGCGATATCGATACAGCAAGCCTATCGCTTGTGGCGACGTCGGCGGGCACAACGAGCGCAGGACACTCCCCTTGACTCCCATGCGCTCAAGACGGCCTCAGCGTGGACCACGGCAGCCCAGCGGGTCAAGCAGTACGGCAAGGCGGTCGTGCAGGCTGTGTTCGGACGCGTCCGACGGGCACACCCACCTCCCAATCCTACCCCCCTCAAACCAGACGAGACGGTTCTCGCAACAACTCTGGGATCGAGCCCCTCGGATCTAACCTACAGCACCGATGAGTCCGAGATGGAGATCCATTGCAGCCAGTACCGGTTGCAGCAGCACCGTGAGCTGTCCTCGGAGGAGAATACGCCTAACCGCCGTTCGAAGCCTTCGAGGAGTGGGAGGAAGCGCACGACGTTGGACCAACGGGTGAAGGCCTGGAGGAAGGAGGAATCTGCACGTCTTGCTGCTTGGGAGGCCCTGAGCGTGACCCGACAACCGGTGGGCGAATCCGAGCACCTCGAGGAGGAGCTGAGTATGACCCAGCAGCTGGCGGGCGGATCGGGCAGCATACCGCCAGCGTGTAACCAACATGTTGCATCCTGCTCCAGTCTGCCCGAGGAGGAGCTGAACATGACCCAGCAGCTGGCGGGTGAACCTAACAGCCCGTGCCGGCATGCATCCAGTCCGGCCGAGCATGCAACATGCCCGCCTGAGCATGCGACCAGCTCGGTGGGGCATGCAGTGGGGCATGCCCCGGGGCATGCGGGGCATGCGGGGCATGCGGGGCATGCAACACGGCCGACTGAGCATGCAACCAGCTCAGTGGGGCATGCAGTGGGGCATGCCCCGGGGCATACGCTGGGGCATGCGGGGCATGCAACACGGCCGACTGAGCATGCAACCAGCTCAGTGGGGCATGCAGTGGGGCATGCCCCGGGGCATACGCTGGGGCATGCGGGGCATGCAACACGGCCGACTGAGCATGCAATCAGCTCAGTGGGGCATGCAGTGAGGCATGCCCCGGGGCATGCGGGGCATGCGGGGCATACGGGGCATGCGACATGCCAGCCTGTGCATGCGACCAGCTCAGTGGGGCATGCAGCGGGGCATGCAGCGGGGCATGCGGGGCATGCGGGGCAAGCAACGCGGCCAGTTGAGCATGCAACCTGTATCGCTGAGCAGGCGACGCACCCGGTCCAGTGTGCAACGCGCCCGGCCCGGCATGCATCCAATGGGTCCCAGCCGCTTGAAAGCGGGTCAGACAGCGACTCCACGCATGTCAGCGCTACCGACAGTGGCACTACCCACGTCAGCGCCACCGACGTTGGCGCCACCGACAGCGACACGACCCACGTCAGTGCCACCGACAGCGACACCACTCACGTCAGCGACACCAACAGTGACACTACCCACGTCAGCCCCACTGATAGTGATACCACTCACGTCAGTGCCTCGACCAACGCCACCATGTATGTCAGTGCTACTGAACACGGCAGTGGCGAAGAGTACGAGTGCAACGCCTTGGTGGACGAGACTGCAGCCGCCTTGAGTTCACACCCAATCGAAGATGCTCTTAAATGTAAGCGTGTTCAACTGGATGGGGGGGTGCGCTGGAAGGCGAACTCTCGAGCAGGGACACTCTTGGCACACACCCTGTCAGCGGTGCGAGACGAGGAAGGACCCCTACTCCTGGTGTTCTATGCCTACCTTCGTGGACATCGAGTGAAGGTGCTGGTGGACTCAGGCGCCTCAGACAACTTCATCTCGGCGGAATGTGCCCGTACTTGCGACTTGACAGTGCGCTCAGGGACACCAATGAAGGTCACGCTGGCAGATGGGTCTGTAAAGACCGCTGGAGAGGTGGCGTACACCAAGTTCACCGCTCACGCGGCGTCGGGAGTAAACTACTGCGAGAAGCGGATGGCTCTACGGGTCTTGCCGTTAGGAATCCAAGTAGACGTGGTGTTGGGGGGTAAGTGGCTTCGCAGTCTCTCCCCAATCACGTTGGATTATGCCGGTCACGGTTCCGTCTCCTTCAACACGCGAGCAAATGGTGGAGGACAACAACGGGTGACGCTCGTGGGTTGTAGTCCGGGGATGGGTCAGGGCAAGGCCCAGGGCGCAGGGCTGATCGATGAAGTGTTCTTGACGGCAACGCAACTGAAGCAGCACCTCATCCACGCGGAAACCAGGCGCCTGGCCGGGGATGAAGAATCGCAACCTCAGTGGCTCATGATGGCGGCGCGCGGGGACGACCATGAGGCAGGAGCCTTCGCAGCTACCGCTGCTGAAGTACCGTCATCTCACGCCACCCTGGAGAAGGAAGGGCCCCGTCAAGATACTCGAGACGCACCGGTAAGCAGCACGTGGAGGCAGCGCTTTGACGCCTTCTTTGAGAAGTATTTGGATACCCTGTGTTCAGCCTTACCGGAGGCATCCAAGTTGCGTCGCACTGAGGAGGACAAGGCCCGCATCGATCGCAAGCCGGACGCGGAGGGTGGACCACCATGTAGGCGCCCATACAAGATGACCGCTGAAGAGCTACGCCAGCTACGTGAACGTATCGAGCAGCTCATGAAGAAGGGTTACATCCGGCCGTCGTCAAGCCCGTATGCCGCCCCATGTCTGATGGTACCCAAGCCTGGTGACCCGAAGACATTACGTCTGGTCGTGGATTACCGACAATTGAACCAGCAGACGGTGCGGGACCGGTACCCACTACCGGACATCCAACTGATGTTTGACGAGATGCAAGGGGCAGCGTTCTTCTCCTCCTTTGACGCGGTGGACGGATTCTGGCAAGTGCCGATGGCCGAGGAGGACGTGGAGAAGACCGCCTTCACCACCCAGATGGGGGCCTATGAATGGTTGGTGATGCCCCAGGGCCTGCAGAACTCTCCCTCTCAATATCAACGGCGAATGCAGCGTGCACTCGGTCATCTCCCCTTTGTACGAATCTTCATCGACGATGTGGTCGTCTTCTCGCGCACGGTGGAGGAACACTACGACCACGTACGTCAGTTCTTGGACACTTGTCGAGAAAAAGGGGTATATTTGAAGGCCTCCAAGGCGCAGATGTTGAAGGAGTCACTACGGTTCCTGGGCCACACTCTCTCCGCCGAAGGATGCCAGCCGCAGCATGACAAGGTGTCCTCCATCAAGGACTGGCCGAAGCTGGAGACGGTAACCCACGTCAGACAGTTCCTTGGGCTAGCGGGGTACTACCGCCGGTTCGTACACCGGTTCTCGGAGATTGCCCAACCCTTGACCTCGCTCACCAAGACCGACGTACCGTGGCAATGGGGAGAACTCCAGCAATGGGCCTTCGACGAGTTGAAGACCGCACTCTCCTCAGCCCCTGTATTGGCATTGCCTGACATGAAGGCAGCCGCGGATGGGTCAGCGCCGTTTTTGGTACAAACGGATGCAAGTGGAGTTGCTTTGGGAGGCGTACTCATGCAGGATACGGGTGACGGTATGAGGGTGATAGCCTACGACAGTCGGCAGTTTTCCGCGGCGGAACAGAATTACCACACCGGCGAAAGGGAGCTCTGCGCGTTGCACCATTGCACCACCGTCACCTGGAGGCACTACCTGTTCTCCTCCGACTTCCGGTTACAAGGTGACCATCGCCCCCTGGAATGGCTAATGTCCCCGGGACGAGAACTTAGCCGACGACAGGCACGGTGGTACATGGACCTGGTGGAAGTTGGTGTCCCACGAATGGAGTACGTCAAAGGAGCTCTTCTTCCGGTCCCCGATGCGCTATCTCGCCGACCTGACTACGTGACCAAGGACCCGCGAGAAGGGCTCAAGGAGGCCGGTGTCGTAGACAAGGAGACGGACCTCCCCAAGGACCCACTCTCCGTGCTGGATGCCGACGAGATCTTTGAAGACCACCCGCCAACCCCTGTACCGGGATGGGTGGCCACCATGGAATCATGGATGGATGGCGTGGAGACACTTCAGGTGGCGGAGCGGGCCCTGGAGAGCCTGCTCCAGGCTGGTAGCGCGCCCTGTCACGCAACCGGCTCGGCTAAGCATGCTGCCAGCTCAGCGGGGCATGCAGCGGGGCATGCGCCGGGGCATACGGGGCATGCGGGGCATGCAACACAGCCGGCTGAGCATGCAACCAGCTCAGTGGGGCATGCAGTGGGGCATGCCCCGGGGCATGCGGGGCATGCGGGGCATGCGGGGCATGCGGGGCATGCGGGGCATGCGGGGCATGCAACGCGGCCGACTGAGCATGCAGCCGGCTCAGTGGGGCATGCAGTGGGGCATGCCCCGGGGCATAAGCCGGGGCATGCGGGGCATGCGGGGCATGCAACGTGCCAGCCTGAGCATGCAACTAGCTCGCCTAAGTGTGCACCCGCTGGAGAGGAACTAATGCTGCGAGCCCCCACCGACTACTTCACTGATTTGTCCGAATCTGGAAAGCGCCGGCAGGAAGCGAACACCCCGGGAACCGATCCAGTGTTGCGCCGTAGTGCTCGGCTGCGACGAACCACTGCTACGACGACTCCTTCCACCAAGCCGAAAACCTCGACACCGCCTGCTACGGATTTCCGAGGTCCTAAGCAGCCAACTCAGCCGTCTGGTCGAGCCACCAAACAGCCAGCCGATCGGCAGGATTGGAAGGTGCGCAAGGAGGTCTTTGAGCGCCTCCAACGACAGTTCGGCAGCTTCGATGTTGACGCGTGTTGTGACCTGGGTGGACGGAACCGTCAAGTAGACGCATACTGGACTGATTGTCTGCGACAGCAGTGGAAGGGAAAGCACGTCTGGTGTAATCCCCCATACTCCAGCAGTCATATCTCCATCGAGGCAGTGCTGCGCAAGTATGTAGATGAATGGCGGCAGGACCCCGCACATACCTCGGCAGTGTTCCTTCTACCGGACATCCAGGCTCGCATGCCTCAATGGAGGCGACTCTTCAGGATGGCTGGTATGAGGCTGGTGGAAGTGATACCTACTCATGACGAACGAGGAGTGCCCACCCAGCTGTTCGAAACTCCTGACGGTGTACTCCACGACCTTCCGTGGCCCGTGCTAGTGGTGCATGCTCCCCCTACCCGACAGCTAGCGCCAAGAGTGCGGCATCCCCGGGTGGCGCCTCCGATAGTGCGACAGGGTAAGGCTGCTAAGACCCGCGATGCTTCGAGCCTCCCCACGGAAGTTACATTCCTGGAGTCCCTAAACGATGAGTACGCACGTGCCGGTCCCCTTCAGCAGCTGCGGGATAACATCCTTGCGGCTCCGCACCATGCCACGAGGGACTTCCGCATCGTCGGGAACGTGCTGTGGCGTGTAACCGCGGGACGGTACCAGTTGGTCCTCGGCGAAGACTCTCCCTTGCGAGAGGTGGTCTTCAAGGATGCCCACGACTCCACCGCTGCAGGTCACACTGGCCGGGAGAAAACGCTGGAAAGAGTTCTACGCAGGTTCTGGTGGAAAAATGCCTCCGAAGACGTGGCAGGGTGGGTGGCCTCATGCCCTACGTGTCAAGCAGTTCGTCCCCGGGCATCCTACCCCGATGGATTGTTGAATCCGCACGCTATTCCTCAACGCAACTGGCAAGATGTAAGCGTGGACTTCGTTACAGGGTTGCCGCTCACCGCCCAGGGGAATGACGCCTTCGTCACCTTTACGTGCAAGCTGAGCAAAATGGTACACCTTATGCCCATGAACTTTGGGGACAGCTCTGCGCAGACGGTGGCCCGCATCTACTTCGACGTGGTCTGGAGGCAGCATGGAGCCCCCATGAAGATTGTATGTGACCGTGACCCCAGGTTCCAAGACTCGTTCTGGCGTGAGCTAATGAGACTTATGGGGGTGCGGGTGGCTTCTACCACTCCGTACAACCCTCGTTCAGACGGGCAGGCGGAACACACCAACAGGGTGGTCGAGGACATGTTGCGCTCGTTCGTGGGTGCCAATCCGGATGACTGGGACCTCTACATGACAAACGTGGAGTTTGCTATCAACGACTCGCGTAGTGACGTCACAGGATTCACTCCCTTTGAGCTATGCTACGGGGTATCTCCGATGTCTCAGCTGGACATGTTCCTGGAGGCTGCGACTCTCCCTGGCTCTGCGCGACGAAAAGGGGGGTGGGTACCGCCCATGAGATGGCTGTGAAGTTTTCGGCGCAGTTGCGGGACGCGCGTGGCCGCCTTGAGTTGGCTCAGCAGCGCCAGCGGGAGCAGTTCGACCGGCGCCACAAGCAGCATAGGTACGCAGTGGGGGATCTGGTATGGATCGAGGCTCGTCACCTGACGGAGAAGGTGATGGACCGTGCTCTGTGCCGGAAGCTCGGCAAGCGTTGGCACGGGCCTGTAACTGTCGTGGAGTGCTTCTACAGCGATTTGCAGGCGGAGCTGGCGGAGGCGGACCGCGGGGCACCGGTGGCTTATCGGTTGGCTCTACCACCGCATTGGCGCATTCACGACGTGTTTGCACAACACCGCCTGAAGCCATACGTTTCCGGCATGGATGAGTTTGCATCTCGAGCACAACTGCCTGTACCTGACCCGGTAATGGTAGATGGGCAAGCGGAAGCTCACGTGGACAAAATTCTGGCGTATCGTGTACGCATGGTCAAGGGTAAGTCAGTGGAGGAATGGAAGGTACGCTGGACGGGCTACTCGGCAGCTCACGACCAGTGGCGCTCCAGAGACAAGATGGACAGAGGCGGGGAGAATCAGCAGCTCAAGGAGTTCGAGGCACGGCGGTTGGGCATGCAGGCAGACATGCTGAAGTCCGTTGAGCATGGCCGACGTCAACGTCAACAGCGACAGCCCGTTCACCTTGGTGTCACTTTATCCCAGCTAATGGAACATCAATGTGACGTCCCGGAAGTGGATTCTCCACCGGAAGACTTCTGTCTGCCGTGGGAGCGGGTGGAAATCTTGGAGAACGGAGAGCTAGTGGTGATCACCGATCTTGAAGAGCGAAAGACCCGGCCAGTGAGAATCTTGGTGTTGTTCAGCGGGACCGGATCGGTGGAAAGAGAGTTTGCAAAGTGCTTTCCGTCTGCCTCGGTGGTTACGCTCGACAACGACCCACGATGGCAACCCGACCATCTCGCATCAATGGAGGACTGGGACCCCACTCAGTACCCACCGGGATTCTTTAATGTCATCTGGGCCAGCCCTCCATGTACCCAGTACATTCAGGCGCGCACTACGGGAGGACCTCCTGATCTGGAAGGAGCAGACAAGAGTGTGAAATGCACCCTGGATGCTATTGAGTACTTGAAGCCCAAGCACTGGTTTCTTGAAAATCCTGAAGGAAGATACCCGAATGCGCTGCGGTTGCGGTCAGTGGTTCGTGAACTGCCACAGCCTCTTTTTTGTACCTACTGTAAGTATGGGGAGCGATATCGTAAACCAACGTGTATCTGGACTAGCTCACCTCCACCGACGCCATTGCTGGAGTGCACCTCGCGGACACCTTGCGCATGTAAATGGGCCACCGGAGGGCACCCTGAAACTGCTCAGCTTGGGCCATCGTCTTCACAGCAACCAGGAGCGCGAGATGCTCACGCCGTGTACCCAGTACCGGCTCCACTGTTGCGTCATCTCTTCCACCATCTTCAGTTCGGGGAGTTTGAAACCTGACGACACCGGGAGCGGCATCGGGAGATAGGCCGCTCTTGAGGGGGGAGGAGTTGTACCGGGAGGCACAGCTCAGGGCTATGCCCCAAGGCGTATGCCCCTTGGGTATGCCCCGAGGCGTATGCCCCATGGGTATGCCCCGAGGCGTATGCCCCATGGGTATGCCCCGAGGCGTATGCCCCATGGGTATGCCCCGAGGCGTATGCCCCATAGGTATGCCCCGAGGCGTATGCCCCATGGGTATGCCCCGAGGCGTATGCCCCATGGGTATGCCCCGAGGCGTATGCCCCATGGGTATGCCCCGAGGCGTATGCCCCATGGGTATGCCCCGAGGCGCATGCCCCATGGGTATGCCCCGAGGCGCATGCCCCATGGGTATGCCCCGAGGCGCATGCCCCATGGGTATGCCCCGAGGCGCATGCCCCATGGGTATGCCCCGAGGCGCATGCCCCATGGGTATGCCCCGAGGCGTATGCCCCATGGGTATGCCCCGAGGCGTATGCCCCATGGGTATGCCCCGAGGCGTATGCCCCATGGGTATGCCCCGAGGCGTATGCCCCATGGGTATGCCCCGAGCGTGCATGCCCCACTAGCGAATAATGGGGAATTATCGGATATTCACATAAGTGAGCGAGTGGGGAAAATAATCGATGACAAAGCAGATTTCAGGAGAAGATCTGTAATGAAATGATTCATGGTAGATTCCAGGAGAAGATCTGCAATGGCAATACAAGTATCATGATCTGCCTGATGATTGGTGGAGAAGTAACAGAATCAGGCATGGGCTGCTGGTAATTGGCCGATGACAGATGTCAATCTAGGAATCCTGCTAGTGAGTTAAAGAGCAACATGATGAAAGGGGAAGCTTGGGAAAAGTGAACCTCAGTTAGTGTTGATCAAGAGAATGAATTAAGGACAAGTTTTACATGTTAGTGTTAGGCTGTATGCCAAGACTGAACATAAGGATATAGATGTATTAGGTTTGAGACCAGACATTATATCGGAAAAGTGATTGTAATACTAGGCTGTATAGCCAGTGTTTGTCATGAAAGTAAACAGTGGAATGTAAGGCTAGAAGCCTATGTGAAGCACCAAAAACAGTAAATAAGATAAAAAGAAAAGAAGAAAGATAAAAGAAAAGAATAAAGAAAAATAAAAGAAAAAGAAAGATGTATAAGTTATCAGATATGCGCTGGTACAATATCGTTCGATCCCACGCTTCTGTGCATTTTTTTGATCGTGTACCCAATAAGTAGCCTCCAAACCGTGGTTTCCGAAACCACAGTTTCGGTTTTCATGGTTTTCTCCAAAACCATGGTTTTGGAAAGGAATATTGTGTACACGTCCGCGACAGCCTGTCTGCCGACGTGTCCCATCACGTAAGACAATTCTGAACCGTGGTTTCCCGAAACCACGCTTTTCGTGGTTTCGCGAAACCACGGTTTGGGGGAACGTCAGCCATCGTCATCCAGATCCATAATGTGAAAAATCGAATTTAGGAAATCTGAAGATCGACTCTATCTCTTTTCCACGCACGGGCTGATGAACGAAATCTGAAATCTGAAATCTGATGACCGAATGTCGAATTCAAATATCAATTCGACATTTGCTGACATCGTGATGACATGGTATCGCGAAACCACAGTTTCCAAACCGTAGTATCCCGAAACCACAGTTTCCAAAGCGTGGTTTCGAGAAACCACGCTTTTCAAACCGTAGTTTCGCGAAACCATGGTTTGGGGGAACGTGACACGCGATCAGCATATCCCCCGCCACCCAGGCGCCACCAGGCGGAATATTCGGGGGAATATCGCGAAAAGCGTGGTTTCGCGAAACCACGGTTTGTAAACCATGGTTTCGCGATACCACGGTTCAATAAGTAGCCACTTATGATGAGTCTCCACGAGGTCACAGAACTTCTCATTATTAGGCCCGTCGTTAGTCCTGGTTTGGGAATTTCGACGACATGTCTTCATGTCGCGTTTTTGATCACGGCGATTTGATTGGTTGAAAAATTCTGAAAAGCGACATGAAGACATGCGACAGGGTCTACAACATCTTTTTGGGAACGACAAGATCTCTGCATGTCTTCGAAAACGAAAGATCATGTAGACCCCAAAAAGATCATGTAGACCCATTTTGTCTTCTTTTTGTCGTCCTATGTCGCGTTAATTTAAAATCTATCGTTAGATCAAAATTTTTTTAAGGGCGCACAGGCATTTAATGTCGCGCATGTCGTTCATGTCGGTTTTCGGGTTCCACGTCGGCAAAAAGACATGACCACGTAGGCAAAAAGACAGAGCTACGTCCCGCGAAAATAAGGAAAGACACAAGTTTAACCTAGAATTTCCGGGGTTTCTTATGCAGGTGTTTAGCCTTCAACTTTTCCATTCGTAATGACTTCTCCCTCAAAAAATTCCTCTCCTACTATTGCGGATGCTTCTCCAGTTCCTGAAATTCATGTCGAGAACAATGCCTCACAGTCTCCTACTGTTACCGCAACCGATTTGGCTGGTCGTGGTTCCCCACAACCAAAGTCGCCTTTGCCAACTGTTGCCAGCGATCGCATTTTACGTTCCTCCCCAGCAGCTTTGCGTCAGGTTTCTCGAGCAAATCCTAACCCGCCATTCGTCAATCCTAAGAGGCGAAAGCTCAATTCCGCTAACGTTCCTCAAGCTTCTTCTGGAGTCATTAAAGCTAGCGTTGGCGTGAAGCCTAAACCTAGGAGTAAAGAAGAATTAGCTAAACTTGCCGCAAGGCAGCGCGAATACAGGAAGAGGAAGGTCTTGGAAACTGCAGCGAAAGCATCCCCTCCTGGTTCACGACCCAACCCCCCTAACAGCGCCAGCACCCCTGCGCCCATTCCCATGGCTAGAGAAGTGACCGATTCCATGGCTAGAGAAGTGACAGAAGAAGCGACCGATATTCTGGACTCTTGGGACTTTGATATCAGTGAGCAACAGTCGCCTCCTGAAACCCAAGAAGAGGACCTCAACTCAGAGGATCTCGAGGTCGTTGACGAAGATGCGCAGATCTACCCTTTGAGTTGGTGCTTTGTTTGTGCTAAGGATCACAAGACTCGTCAGCCAGCCCTAATCGTCACTGAGCGCGTTCGTTTAGCATCTATTTTTGTGCTTCCTTCTTTACGCACGACGATTGACAGGCTGTTCGACACACAAACCATGGGTTTGTTGGACGATAGGAACACTAGAAACGTGTGGGACATTATCGCTGATGAATACAACGATTCCTCTGTGCGTGTTAGCTTAGCCGATGCTATTGATGACACTTGGGACGACCTACACTATTCTAACATTAACCCCAACACCCTTGTGCACACACGCCCAGCTGCAACTTTAAAGTCGATCTACGACGACGTTCGTCCATTGTTGACTATTTTGAAAGCTAACTACAACAAAAGTGGGGAGAACGAGCGCGAGCGATGGCTATACATGAACTCCCTTAAAGGGAAGCCTTGTGATGTTGGCGTCTACTATTGGTGGCTAGTAGTAGAGGCCAATGGCTACACTAGTAAGATAGTTAAAGCTTTAGACGATGCTGGCGGTGGGGAGTCTTCCATTGGAGGTGAGGATAAATCGAAAAAAACCAAGCTCCCTCCCCCTACTCAAGCCAACGCCGTGGATCTTGCTTTCACCACGGCTTGTGAGCAGCAATCAACACTACTCACGTTGCAAAGGCAACGTGAGGAACAAGAATTACGAGAGGCAAGTGGTAGGACAATTGCTGAAGCTCAGCGGGAGCAGACTCTTCTTTTCACAAAGCAACAAGACAATGTCAAGCTAGCTCAAACTCTAGTGAAAGATCCTGATATGGATCTTGACATCAAAACTAAAGCTAAGAGTAAGATCCTTGAGTGGCTTGATTCGTGGTAACATGAAACTTTTTATTTTATTATCTTTCATGCACTTGTTATCTTTTTGTATTCATATTCCCTTTTGTGTACTTTGATAATCCTTCTTCCTTTGCTTTCAGCAGAAGCTGGGTGAGGGTCCCACCTATCGGTGACACCCCCCCCCTTCTCAAAAAGCTTGAAAGAAAGGAAGGTGTGAAATAATGCTATATCAAATCGAGAGGCGTCTCGGGTAAGGCGCTGTGAAATATTGGCATATTAAATCGAGATGCGTCTCGGGTAAGGCGCTATGAAATATTGGCATATTGAATCGAGATGCGTCTCG
>LGRX02014814.1:0-13950 GCA_001247695.2 Cymbomonas tetramitiformis
GTGGCGACACGTATGCAAGGGTGGACCTCCTTGCACGCGCGCGACGATGCGTCCCGTCGAGACGGGTGCACTCGCCCGGAGCTTGGGGCTCGCCGGCCTCATCAGCACCCCGAGTGTGGGTGCCGCGCTCCGCGCTCGGCGGCGGGCATGCGTGCGCGGTGTGCTGCTCCCAGGCACGCGCATCAACCTCTGCAAGGAGGCCCGATGCGCCTGGACGCGGTGCACACGCTGCGCGCTACTCCCAGGCACCATGCGTCTGGTGTGCCTGGCGGGGCAGCGGCGCGTCACGCAGCCCGAGACAGCACAGCGAGAGCTGCTGCCTCACGGCGGTGCGCCTGGCGCGCTCGCGGTGGCTGCCATCTGCCACTCGCGGCGCGCTCTCTCCCCCCAAAAGAAAAGCGGTCCGCTCCCGGACGCTTCACTCTCGGTGGCCCTAAGGGGAGGGCGCGGGTGAGCACCTCGGTGTGCTCACCTGTGGCGACACGCATGCAAGGGTGGACCTCCTTGCACGCGCGTGACGATGCGTCCCGTCGAGACGGGTGCACTCGCCCGGAGCTTGGGGCTCGCCGGCCTCATCAGCACCTCGAGTGTGGGTGCCGCGCTCCGCGCTCGGCGGCGGGGCATGCGTGCGCGGTGTGCTGCTCCCAGGCACGCGCATCAACCTCTGCAAGGAGGCCCGATGCGCCTGGACGCGGTGCACACGCTGCGCGCTAGCCCCAGCCAGGCACCATGCGTCTGGTGTGCCTGGCGGGGCAGCGGCGCGTCACGCAGCCCGAGACAGCGCAGCGAGAGCTGCTGCCTCACGGCGGTGCGCCTGGCGCGCTTGCGGTGGCTGCCATCTGCCACTCGCGGCGCGCTCTCTCCCCCCCAAAAAGAAAGGCGGTCCGCTCCCGGACGCTTCACTCTCGGTGGCCCTCAGGGGAGGGCGCGGGTGAGCACCTCGGTGTGCTCACCTCGTGGCGACACGCATGCAAGGGTGGACCTCCTTGCACGCGCGTGACGATGCGTCCCGTCGAGACGGGTGCACTCGCCCGGAGCTTGGGGCTCGCCGGCCTCATCAGCACCCCGAGTGTGGGTGCCGCGCTCCGCGCTCGGCGGCGGGGCATGCATGCGCGGTGTGCCGCTCCCAGGCACGCGCATCAACCTCTGCAAGGAGGCCCGATGCGCCTGGACGCGGTGCACACGCTGCGCGCTACCCCCAGCCAGGCACTATGCGTCTGGTATGCCGTCATCGTCAGCCGCCGCATCCTGAGCGGAAGCCGCCGCATCCTGAAAGTGCCGCTGAGATGTGGGCTCAGCCGGCACAAAAGAATGTGCCGACAGCTCGACCACCTCCGGGCGACCCTCCATCGCGCAGAGCGACTCGAAGGCATGTTCATCCCCAGCGTCATAGAAACGCTGGAAACGAACAGCCAAGCAGTCAGTCTCATAGTTCTCAACCGCACCACAGTAGTGGGCAGACTGAGGACCGCCGTTGGGGCATTCAGCATGCCAGTGCTTCAAACCACTTTGTGCACACTCTGCATTTCTGCAGTGAGGCACGAAGGCACGCCGCTCTTCTTGTCAAACGAGACAGGAGGAGCGGTGCCAAGTGGCTTAACACCAGCACGATGATGCTTAGCAGCAGAGCGGGTAAGGTGCTTGCCCGCAGGCGGTGCCCCTTCCCGCTTCTGCCGCTTTAGGTCACGAATGTCATGCTGCATGCGCTCCAGCTGCTTCTGCAGACTGGACAACGCCGCAGCCACGTCAGACGCGCCATCGTCGAACGACAGAGCAGAGACACGGGTGTCAGAGACTTTCAGGCCGTGGCGGAACTGCTCCCGCACACGAGCCTGGATAGTCAGAAGAGACACTCCCTGCCGCTGGTCAGCCCGAGCCAGAGAATTAGCCAATTCACGATACAGTGCCGAGCTGCCGAGAGCCTTGAGAAACTGCCGCTTCACCGCGTCCTCTGGCAAGTTGTGGGAACGTTGAACGTCCCGCAACAGGCCATTGAACTCACGGATTTCACGGTCAGGATCTCCGCTGCTGGGGATGCGAACCGCCAGCAGCGACTCAAAAGAGTCAAAGGGCTCTGAGCGTTCCTGGAGCATGCGTACCACCTCAAGGGCAGCACGCTTGCCATCTCCAGGAACGTCAGACCCAGAGGCCTCAAGCCAGTCACGAGCAGGCGAGCCAGGGCGAGCCAGAAACGTCAGAGCCGAAAGCAGCAACTCGTTGCCCTCATGCCTAGCCGCAACAGTCATGTCAGTCAGGTCAAAGAGGGGAGCAAGTGCCTGCGACTGGAGAAGGAACTGTGCCCGAAGCTCATGCATGATCTGCGAAAAAATGTCGACTGCGTCGGACTCTGTACCAGCGAAGCGGTCCGATTTGTCTCCGAGAATTTTCGTGGCAACGATTTTTGCGACCTTTCTGTCAAAATTATCGCGAGCAAGCTGCTGACATTTGTCGAGAACCTCCCTCGCAGCTGCGGTGGATGGAGCTGGCAGCTGCGGGGTGTGTGGTGTCGCAGCGTGCTGCGCACCCACATCATCAAAAATCGTCTCTAATCTACGGACGCGAGACCGCGTCATCCTATTTGCCGTGGTAACCATGATAGAGAGACAGGGGAAAGGTCGAGCTAAG
The DNA here is from genome assembly GCA_001247695.2 of Cymbomonas tetramitiformis. Classification (NCBI taxonomy): domain Eukaryota; kingdom Viridiplantae; phylum Chlorophyta; class Pyramimonadophyceae; order Pyramimonadales; family Pyramimonadaceae; genus Cymbomonas; species Cymbomonas tetramitiformis. The sequence goes on from LGRX02014814.1 coordinate 2,626, forward strand.
CAGGGTGGTGATGTAAGAATTGTCACGGCGGCCAGATACTCTGTAGAAGTCTCAGCGCTGAACAGATTGAAAATCACAGGTCGTTAGCGGAAGTTTGAGAGCGGCCAAAATTCACAACGTGTGGAGCGTCCTCGCCAGGGCCAGTGGCGCACGATGCAGATCAACTCTCGCTGCGACGATACTGCCGTAAAATAAAACAACCCGTCACAAACTGATCTCCTGCGCAGCGAAGGCGAGCACAACGCGTGCCGCCATCACTGCCATGTCAAAAGGCCATACCGCGAGAATGATACACCACCGCCCAAGTGGGCGCTCAACCCCTCCTACGTCCTACTCAGCCGAACATGGCAACAGCAAGGCGCTGTGCCATCATCAGAATCACCGGAAAGCCGGTGCGGGCCATAACCTGCGAGGAAGACAGATACGCTGTCCGGCTAAGCTCGCTGAGCATCAAACTGATAATCACATAAACAGTGTCTGGCCGAGGCTTTATGCTCTCGGAAACCCAGACAGTGAAGCAAGACTGTACCACTGTACTGTACTACTGTACAGTACAGTGCTAGGATGTCACGGACACGATACGGAAGCAGGGTCAGGCTAGGGGCTAGTCAGAGCCCATAATAACTAAGCCTAAACCCGAAGTCCAGCATCAACAGTATCACTGTTGATCGCCGACTTTCCTTCCGTCATCAGTGATGACCGTCATTCAGGAGACGGATCGTCTGATCTCACTCCCCGGATCGCGGAAATGAAGAATCACGAAGTGGCTGTTCACCTCCAGCTTCGAAGTCCAAGTGTCGCAGAGTGTCGCTCTTAACACCGTAAGGGCGAATTCGTTTTTAGCAGTATGGGATCAGTATGAGGGCGGAAACATCCATAACTACCACGGTAGTCAACTATTGGATATTTATGAAGTATTAGTGTCCATATTGGGGACTTGGGCGAGGTCCCTCAACCCTTCAATGCCCACCAAACTCGGTTTATCGAGTGAAGGACTTTGTGGAAAGTGCAGGGGTGTTCTGCTGCCAGGTGACAAAAGCGTACTCTATGGAGAGTGCTCTAAAGGCTTCAAATCAAGGATGTGGTATTTCCCCCCATTGGTATACACCATGATACGTCATCGCCCACTCATAACATCAAGTCAATAGTGGTGGCATGTTCATGGCGCATGCCCAAAAATGCCCCCAACAGCTGTTCAACCGAATTTCCTTAAGTATGTGATGATGGGTCACATATATTCATGTGTGCACATACGGTGCGAGTGATAATGAAGTGTCATATCATCCACCTAGTTCCGCAATATAAGATATGCGAAGAATCATGGCAAATGGATGTCTAGAACTTGAGTTATTGCCGAAAACGTGAAAATAAGTTCCTGGAAAACAGGATCAGTATGAGCAGTATGGCAATTCGCCCTTAAGGTGTTAAGTCGGAAATTGGTGAAAATACTTCACTTTTCCTACCTGCTGACGATTGCTGCGTCTTTCTTCTTCGTTTCCTAACGCAATTTTTCTTCCCTGCCCGCCCACCCTTAAAAATGGGTTCTCCAACTCAGGCTCCGATCTGACGCTGGAGTGCTGCCTTGCTGCTTCGCCTTACTTTCCGCTCTTTTTCTCGCCATTCCTACCCAACGGGAGCGGATCGGACAAGGTGACTGGGCGGTCATCCGATTTACGGGGAATCCGCAGGATCAACAGTATCACTGTTTGTTGAACAAAGAAGGCTGAACACACGGCGCTGAGCGAACAGACCTCCCGTCTCCTCAGATCTAGATATTTCTTCGCAAGTGTTTCAGAGTTCATTTTCGGGCATAATATTGGCTGTAAGCTGTATGATCGTGGAGGCTGTGCTTAGCTGAGTCGACAGGTATACACTCCTCCCCCCTTGATTCCCGACCCTTTGTATGCTGAGCCACATATACAACTGAAAGACACATGCCGGATGCTTTTCACTTGGGGCCCAATAATCTTCTTTCGTAGGCTACCCTGCTGTGTCCGGATGTAGATATCAGAGAAGAATATCTCCCGTTGTGCCTAAGATTCAGCAAACTGTACCCCTCACAAACTACCACCAATACTGTGCACGCGCCTGCGTACTTCTCACGCCCCCCCTTCTCGAAGTACGAGGAAGTCCGCCACGTCATGCTCAACAACTCCAGTAGCTATATCGCCGCCTAGAAAATGACGAACATGGCACAAAATTTCTCCGCTGCTGGCGCGGGACATGCGCGGGTTATGCGCAGACCCGGGGCAGTCAGTGAAACGCGAGGGAGGGCCATAGAAAGGCTCGTAAATTAAAGGAGTATCCCACTGCACGTTCACAACGATTAAGCCACGTGTCACCATGTTTGCAGGTGAAATTTAACTTTTTAGCTTTCGCAAAGGCTACGTAGACATGGTGTTCTCTCTTTTCGGGGATGCCATCTCGCGCTTCTTCAGCTGCATACTCTGCGGGGCGGACCCAGACCTCGTGTTTGCCTATTCCACAGTGCGGATAGTCCGGATCAGGTAATTGTTTCCAGCTCCGTGAGCTTTAAATGCGGATTCGCGGTCGGCCAGCCTCGGGTGGAGTTGCAGGCATCCCCTGTTCTCCGCGCTGCTCGTCTCGCCCGCGCACTGCATCTGTCGACGACTTTTCTGTCTGAGATCCACTTACTGCCAAGTGTGGGCTCGCAGGGATCGTCGCTTAGGACTTTTGCACTACTTCTTTATGATCGGTGAGCCCCCCTCGAGTGAAGCTGGAAGAACCCGGCGCTGCATTACCTCAGTTAGCATGTCGTCTTGGGTCACACGAGTGTCGAAAGCATCCCGCTGTCCGAGATGCCCATGACTTGAACGACTTGGCTTTTATTTAACACTTTTTGCCTTGGAATTCAAACGGGAAACCGTGCAATCCGCCCGCATCTCGCGAAAGTACCCCTCCGAGTTCACATCCGTGTGCTTATGAATGCTCAGCTTCACTTTCTCTCAAAAAGAGGCTCCGCGGCTTTCTTCTTTCGCTGTACCAAGAATTGACCGTCCACTGCAAGGTACTAAGCATCGTTCATATCTGTTTGAGGATTGAGGGAAAGGTTCGCAGGCGTCTTCCTGTACATCATTATTTACACCATGCTGATGCAAAAGAGCTACCTCTTTATCAAGGAGGCCTCTGGCACGATCCGGTTACAACTCAAAGTCCGTCACCATGCATCTCTAGCTTGGGGACACCTTTGGCGAGGGTCCCCGTGATAACACTCTTTTCGTCCCTCCCCCAAAGTCTGCGCACCGTGATTTAACCTACTCTGGCTGCGTGGCGCTGCTTCGGCCTTCAGTGCCATCAGCAGTGAAGTCGAACGTCAGCCTTGCTCGAGTCTCCGTTGTGCTAGAGTCCACTTCCGATGCCGGAGCGCATCCTGCCGGGTTCGCTTTCCTTCCTGTGCTCGTTTGAAGTCCTTTGCATGCGTTTTCCGGACTTGCTTGCCCGCGGTCTCTCCATCTCACTGTTGCCCAGTCCCTTCGCGCGCGCAGAGGCCAGGTGAAGGACACACTCTTCCCCCTGAGGCGCTTCCATATTGTGGTAATGAGACCTTCCTCAACTCCAAGAGCCAACCTCTCCCTCAGTTCGACTGCGTGTAAGTACCCGTGCAGGCTCCCACACCACTGCACATGGCAAGCCCATGCACTGTGAACTAATGTCTGACATTTATAGTTGTCCTCGGCCGATCAGCTGCCTTCAGGTCCTTGTTGCTTCTGCGTGCCTGCTGCTTGGAGTGCACTTTTGGGTGCTATTCTCTGCTTGGAAGGCAGTCTTAGGTGGTGCCCTGTATCCGGAATGGGGCATTAGGCATGTCATGGGCTTGGGCGCAGTGTCACGTGTGCATGGAATTCGGTGTTACGTATCATCTGCCGGAAGTGCAGTGTTACTTCAGTGTTGCTTACCTGCAGCGCAGTGTTAGGTTGTTTCATGTTGCCGGACCACGGTTTTAGGTTGTTACATATTCCCGGACTACTGTGTTAGGGCGTGTTGTACCCCTAGCGCTGAGTTCAGTGGTGTCGATAAACCACTGCTTAGTGGTATGAAGTGTGTCATGCCCAGGGCCCAACCCTAGGACCTGGCGCCTTCCTCAAGCGTGCCTTGTGTAGGCCTCTGCTTCATAAGAGAGAAGTTGCGGTCATGACTGTATCGTTATCGGCCATAAATTCCGATGTCACTCAATGCGTGAGCCCAACGGCTTCGACCTCTTCTCCATAGGTACCTCAACGAGATCGAGGCCCGGTATCCGGGGGAAGAGCTGGACGCACTCTTCCTGACCACGCGCATCAAATACCAGGTGCTTGCCACGGCCGGATGCCCGCCCCGAAGTGAAAGGATGAAGAAATTGCGCTGGCAATGACCTGCGATATCGATGGACTCGATCAGCTATCCGCAGTGAGTGCTGCCAGTGATATGCGTGGACAGCCATCCGCATTAAGTGCTGCCACCTCATGACCCTATTTTCAGTTTTCTCTCCCTATCAGCTGCCATCTTGGTGTGTGGCGGTAATAGCTACACTAGAGTGTGGCAGCACTCACTGCAGATAGCTGATCGAGGCCATCGGCGTGCCATCTCTCGACTGTTATCTGTCTCAATCTGCCCGTACACCATCCTCAGGTGTCGTATGCTGTGCTCTCGACTGGGGACCACTAACATTCCACGTCTTTCCAATGTAACCATATCAAGCATCTGCTTTCCGTTTTGCTATGGTGAAAAGCAGCATAGGTGGCGTTATGGAGAGTGCAGGAGGTTTACCGTCCTTCTGGCTGCAGCCCACCAACGTCACCGAGATGCTCATTGAGGGAATCAGAAGCTGATGCAAGCACATATCTGGTAGGGCATCAGTTTCGGTTTTGGGCAAGGCCACATCTTCGATGTGATAGTCATGGTTGTAAAGGAGAAGAGGAGGGCTGCGGTATTCATCTGCACCTCGTGAGGGCATTTGTCACTCTCCCACGATATTTGCGCTGTAGCATCGAAGGGGGTCAACTGAGCACCACGAAGAGGGACCTCCAGGCAGAATTGTAAAAAGGTTGTTTGGGTGTTGAGAGGACCTCGATGCTTGACTGTTATTTAGCTTTTATTTAGCGGCGAGTCACAGGTTGCGCAGTGCTTCCGGGTTCAAGCTTGGTGTTGAGCTTTTTGCTTTGACCATGTTAATGCTGATATGCCCACTGGGAGTCACTGCCAATGGTGTCTCGTTAAAGAGAGGCCACCATACCCTCTGCTGGTGATCATACCACTGGCATTCAAGTCAAAGTAATCATGCGATGCCGGTGCGGTTATGACCCCATTCTCACGAGATCTAGGTCCACATTATTAGACCACACGTTCCCGTCCCTGGTGAAACATGCGTGCTTGGATCCCATCGATATTGAGAGATGTGGGTCTTGGGGGCGCCGTCTGCCTGTTTCATCGGGCCTGCCGCAGGTGGCCCAGCCGGAGATGTACACACTCTGGATGGACCACGCCATGACCCCTGATGGATTTGGTCAGTTTGCTCCCCTAAACGCTTTGCACCCCAACCTTGCCTGCCGCCTTGTGCTAGGCTTGACCATGATGGAATGCTGGGAACTGTTAGGCTAGCCACGTTCCGATACAACGGAACCTGAGATGCACGAGGCACGGATGCAGAGCCCATCCACGGAAATTTAGAGCACCCGCGGTCGATTTTAGTGCAGTATGACCACACGGCACACGTAGTGATCGGGGAAAATGTTGGATCCCCCCGTCGAAGCGCATGAATTGCTTGTGCAGGTAATGGTAAGCACGGACAGGCTTTTGGTTTAACTGTCCTGAAGATGTTCAGCCCCAAGATGTGCTGGTTATCCTTTGTGCGGGTTTCATTTTAACTGATCGAGATTAGTGGAAAGTTTGTGCTACGTGTCTTGGGGAGTGATGCAGAGACTTTTGTGGGTGTCTTGGTTTGGGTGAGGAGATCCACTCAGGCGAAAATGCGTACTCCGGTCAGACCCGGTCGACTGGGTTTGGGCTGACGGGCGAAATCACGAATCGCGATGGCACAGAAGTATTTCATCCATGTGACGATTATCCAGCTGACGCGTGCCCGGACTACATTTGGTTGGGAGGCAAAGGCAAGCGACTGGCAGCTTCTCCCATTCACTGTTCTCTACACTTTCTTAATATTGAAGCTGTTGGCCACGGGGGCACCCCACCCCGGCAGGGGTGTCTATGTTTCTCGTCTTTATCTACATACATACATACATACATACTGGCTCGCGCAGATCGGGGGGCAGGGATGAGCCGGCTTCAGGCACAAGGCGGCAGTGCGCTGGTGGTGCAGATGCACAGGGGCTCGGGTGGCTCAGCGAGGCTTAGGGGGTCCCATTCTTCACTAGTGAGCTCCGGAGAATCCGGATGAGTGTCCCGAAGTGTGTGCTGAATCCTTTGATCCCCGGCGTGGGTACATAGTGCAGTCTTCTGTGGCTACGGGGCGCCAAAGGAGTCGCAAGGATAAGCATACATACATACATACATACATACATACATACATACATACATACATATTTATATATAAGGGATAAGTTTACATCGGGGGCTGACATTTCATTTTAATCTACATCCGGGGCCGACATCTCATTTTAATCCACATCGGGGCAGACACTTCATTTTAATCCACATCGGGGGCCGACATTTGATTTTAATCCACATCGGGGCGACATCTCATTTTAATCTACATCGGGGGCCGACATTTGATTTTAACCCACACCGGGGGCTGACACGCCTAAACGTTTCACATCGGGTGTAGACATCTCATTTTAATCCACATCGGGGGTTGACATTGCATAGCATGCGTAAACAGAAGACACACGCAACGATATAATGTAAACGAAACATAACTACGCAAATCCAACCGGTAGATATGCAACTCGTATTACGATGAGCATATCTACCGGTTGGATTTGCGAAATAATGTTTTTTGGTGCCACAAACGACGAAAGACTGTCTTGTTTGGCGAAATGAAACAGTTTTTCACTGCTGGACACTCCAAAAAACATTATTTCGCGAATCCAACCGGTAGATATTTTCATCGCGATATGATTTACATACCTACCGGTTGGATTTGCAGAATTATGTTTCGTTTACATTATATCCTTACGTTGAAGGTAATGCATACCCCCGATGTGGATTAAAATGAGATGTCTACACCCGATGTGGATTAAAATGAGATGTCGGCCCCCGATGTAGATTAAAATGACATGTCAGCCCCCGATGTAGATTAAAATGACATGTCTACCCCCGATGTGGGTCAAAATGAAGTGTCAATGTGGATTAAAATGAAGTGTCCGCTGATGTGGATTAAAATGAAGTGTCTGCCCCCGATGTGGATTAAAAATGAAGCGTCCCCGATGTGGATTAAAATGAGATGTCAGCCCCCGATGTGGATTTAAATGAAATGTTGGCCCCCGATGTAGACTTATCCCTATATATAAATATGGAGAATCTGGATGAGTGTCCCGAAGTGTGTGCTGAATCCTTTGATCCCCGGCGTGGGTACATAGTGCAGTCTCCTGTGGCTTCAGGGTGCCAAAGGAGTCGCAAGGATACGCATACATACATACATACATGCATGGATTCCGGCCGTGGCGTGGGTGGGCAAGCTCTCCTGAGATCAGGCTCTAGGGCGGGTAGGGGGCAGCAGGGTTGTCCCAAATGTGGGTTGTGGTGGTGAAGAGATGGCGTGAGTGGCGGAGGTGAGCTGGCTTCAGAGACACAGCACCAGTGCGGCGGCAGGGCAGTCGCGGAGGGACTCAGGTGGCTCAGTGAGGCTTAGGGAGCAAACGGGTGACATAAATAAACCCTAAACGCCACCTGTGAACCCGGCATATCCTTCATGCGAGCTGCTCGCGCCAACTCCCAACTGCCTCGGATCAGAGCTCTTACCGCGCTCCCTGACTCCCCCGAAGTCACCCACAACATCCTGAACATTGTAAAGCAACTTTCCAAGGGGATAAGAACGAGAAGGACTGCCCCCATTCCTCTAAAGTCTGCAGCCCCCTAACCCCAAGACTCACCCCGTCATGCCGAAGCGCTTGCACAGAGCGCTCTGTGGTTAGGCACGCTAATTGGGTTCTGCGCGGCTGGATCTGCGATGTCGCGCCGTGCTGTCTCCAATCGGGGTCCCGTCTCCAACATAGATGCCTGTCCCTGAGCCCTGACTGCGACCAAATGGCTCACCCGCTGAACGTTACCTTCCGGTCAACGCCTCGTCACTGTTAGTTCCGGCGCGGCCGGCATCCTCACCATGTGGTGTGAGAATAAGCTGATGCGATGCCACACGTGGTGCTACCAGCTGTAACGGGTCACAATTGTCCTGTTGCATACCCATGCCTTGACTTTGATTCGCCAACCGTGGGACGCCGTGGTTGGTGGCATGGAGTTGCTTACGCAGCCCACACATAATGGGCCAGAGGTGGAGGTGGTCAACGCTCCTGGTGGGACCCCAACGGGACTTACGGACATTCTGGAAGAGAAGGGGGAGCCCTGGACGCCGGGTGTGGCCTTGAGTGGTAGTCGTGTGGGGCTAAAGTCAACCTCGGTGGAGCTGGGCACGGCAAACTCGGATGTCGCATCTGAAGGCGGCCCGGGCTCGTCAGCGGAGAAACTTTTGAATGAATTTTCGCTGGTAGTTCGGGACAGCTGGTAGTTTGGGGAAGGGCGTTGGATCATCCCATCCTCGCCAACCCTCGGCCACCTCCCCACCACATCCCCCACCACCCATCCACTGCTAGCTAGTGGTCCTAGGAGCACCACCTCTGTGACCACTGAAGATTCCACCCCCACACCTCTGACCAGAGCGAATAACATTTGCTGTGACCATCGATATCTACAGCCCATGAATCCAGTTTGTGAAGCTCTCACTTTAAATTCCGCCTCCTCCACATCCACCCTCTGTGTGCAAGGCTGAGTAAGGATTCTCTCGGTGACACAACGCAAAAGCGAGTGACAGATTTTGAAACATTCCGAGCAATCCGCATCCAAGGAAGCTGATGTGGTACCTTGCTTAGGGGATCAATCAGTCAGCACACTACGCGGCCAACCTTCATTGATCACTGTTAGTTGACCAACCTTCATTCATCACTGTTAGTTGACCAACCTTCATTCATCACTGTTAGGTGACCAACCTTCATTGATCACTGTTAGTTGACCAGCCTTCATTGATCACTATTAGTTGACCAGCCTTCATGCATCACTGTTAGTTGACCAACCTTCATTCATCACTGTTAGTTGACCAACCTTCATTCATCACTGTTAGTTGACCAACCTTCATTCATCACTGTTAGGTGACCGACCTTCATTCATCACCGTTAGGTGATCAACCTGCATTCATCATTGCTAGGTAACCAGCCTTCATTCATCACTGTTAGGTGATCAACCTTCATTCATCACTGTCAGTTGACCAACCTTCATTCATCACTGTTAGGTGATCAAACTTCATTCATCACTAGGGTGACTAACCTTCATTCATCACTGTTAGTGACCAACGTTCATTCATCACCGTTAGGTGACCAACCTTCATTCATCACCTGCTCGTGACTAACCTCATTGATCACTGTTAGGTGACCAACCTTCATTGATCACTATTAGTGACCAACCATCATTCATCACCGTTAGACCAACCTTCATTCAGTCACTGTTAGTTGACCAGCCTTCATTGATCACTGTTAGGTGAGTAGCCTTCATTCATCACTGTTAGGTGACCAACCTTCATTCATCACTGTTAGGTGACCAACCTTCATTCATCACTGTTAGTTAACCAACCTTCATTCATCACCGTTAGGTGACCAACCTGCATTCGTCATTGCTAGGTAACCAGCCTTCATTCATCACCGTTAGGTGATCAACCTTCATTCATCACTGTTAGTTGACCAACCTTCATGCATCACTGTTAGGTGATCAACCTTCATTTATCACTGTTAGTTGACCAACCTTCATTCATCACTGTTAGGTGACCAACCTTCATTCATCACTGTTAGTTGACCAACCTTCATTTATCACTGCTGCTGATGCACTTGTGTTCTGCGAGGTTCCAGCCCGCCCGGCATTCCTGCTATATGCAAGAGTCCAGGTGGTGCCCCTTCTAGGCCAGTAGGGTATGCTTGAGGGAAGGGCGCCCTCAAAGCCGCCTTGTCGCGCCGTATCCTCTCCGAGATACTTCATCGCCATGTCCACCGAATGGTGCCCACTGCCACCCTCGAAAGACTGCATGTGCCCAGCCACAGCCGCGTTTGCCGGTCTACCCACTCCTGGTAATAGGCTGTCATCCCGCCCAAGCCCTTTCAGGCCGCCCCAACTGCCAAGTTCGCCTTGCGCCACCCTCACCTGATCAGGACCCTACTTCCTCGTCAGACTCCCGCGCAAAGCGTTAAGGGCCATCAATCGATCGTGGCGGGACGGCAAGGGATCTCAAAAGTTGAACCTGCTGGACACCTGCGCCCGCGGAGATCCCCTCAGATTGGGCATTGGGCATCCGCGAGGTCCGGTCCTATTCCTGAGCTCTCCGAAGATCCAATTGTGCCCAAGTCCCGACGCGACATGTCCTCGATACTCTCCGATAGAGGCCAGCATTCTAGCATTCTTCACCCCCTCTTAAATCTGCTCAAACCTTTTGGGGCGCGTTTCAAATGCTTTGTCCCCACCTCTCGTGGGTTCCCAAGATCCCACTGGAAAGGCAGTCCTCTGACACCTCTTCCTGCATGTGCCGGGGCTGGTTCTGGCACCCCCACCTAGACTTCTGCCCGCGGGCCTATGTCCCCCACCGCACTGTGCATCCTGATCCGGTTGTGACGCATCGTCCACCTCTTCAACAGCGCTCTCCCCAGCCGCGTGCATTAGAGCCAACCCATACTTCTGATCTGATTATTCATGGCATTACAAGAAATCAGTGGGAGGCTTGGTATACCCAGGCTGAAATACGGATGATGTGTAAGACATAATGATGAAGCGATCGGGGTCCTTTGCAGGGAAGCGGGATATTGTCCCCATGAAGACGTTGCTGCGCGCTGGGGGTGTGGACCTAGATGACCAGTCGGAGCTGAACACCACAGAGTCAATCCGCTATGCTGGAGTGGTGCTCAAGGTCACGATCTTGTATGACAACACTGCGACATTCGACCAGGCACGTCGAACATATTCAGGCAAATGTGGGCTCGGCAATCCCAGTCCAGGAGCCTCCATCTTGCCGTGTACGCCGCTCGGAGCGTGCCAAGGATGCTGCCGGAGCGCCCCTCCACTGGGGAGTGTGAGCCTTGTAACTAACCCCAGTTGCTGCGAGATAGTGCATTGTTATAT
>LGRX02014816.1:0-13859 GCA_001247695.2 Cymbomonas tetramitiformis
ACCGCGATCTCGTGAGCCAACAATCCTCTTAACACGCAACTCCCGACCCATGGGCATCCACAACAACCCACCACAAAACATACCTCGGGTTACAGGCGTGTGCCCGGGGAGCTGTCCCCACATCGCAGCCGTCCCCTCGACAATTGTAGTGCACAACAAACCTTACACCCCTAAGGTTCAGGCGCGTGTCCAGGGAGCTGTCCCCACATCGCAGCCGTCCCCTCGACGTGTCTCCTATTCTACGGGAAAGTAAGGTCAGAAGAGATGTTGAACGCACCTCATTGCATTGCTCGAAGTATTGCGTATCGAGTTCACCCTCGACTTTCGGCACGAAGGCACTTGCCACAAAGTATAAGGTGTCCCAAGCACCTAGCAAAGAATGGGTGGGCCTGCCAAACAGTCATAATAGCCTCCGTCATCAGTCACATAAGGTCCACCCACCCCCTAACCCTATTGGCGCGTGTCCGGAGAGCTATCTCCACATCGCAGCCAAGAGGGTATGCCACCTCGGATTTTGACCGAGATCTCCAAGCTTCGGTGCTTCGCCCTCAATGGGCTCCGCGCTTGGGCTCTTGTTGAGCTAGTGCCACGATCTAAATTGCTAGCAAGTTCAATCAAGGCCATGCGATATGTTATAATAAGAAGTTTTTACCAAGCACAAGGTTCAGGCTAATAAAGATGAAGAAGAAGGATTTTAACTCCAAAGAAAAAGGGTAAGAAAAGTAGGAAGCGCACCTCTATTGTGTGGCATCTCGGACTTTCACCGAGAACCTCCATACCGATTGGTTTGGCGCTCTAAAAGTTGAGCTAATGCCACTAGAAACTATCACACTGAAAAACCTGTAGCCTACATCGTAGGGTTGCGAAGTGAGAACCCATTTTCCCGAGAAATTACTCAAAACATACGAATGCAGTCCCTACATGTGTCAGTTTTTCGCGACGAAACCGCAGGTCAAGTTAAAAAAGTCGTGCGATGAATACTTTTCCCGCTAGCGAAGGGTCTGAAAAACAGTGTATCTTGAAGAGGAAGATGGGAAGATAGTGCAAGAGAGTCTATTGTGTGGCATCTCGGACTTTCACCGAGAACCTCCATACCGATTGGTTTGGCGCTCTAAAAGTTGAGCTAATGCCACTAGAAACTATTAAACTGAAAAAACTGTAGCCTACATCGTAGGGTTGCGAAGTGAGAACCCATTTTCCCGAGAAATTACTCAAACCATACGAATGAAGTGGCTACATTGGTTAGTTTTTCGCGACGAAAACGCCGGTCAAGTCAAAAAGGTCGTTTGGTGAACACTTTTTCCGCTAGCCAAGGGTCTGCAGATTTGTGAAACTCTCAAGAGCAGAAACCTTAAGTGCACACGCCATTAACAAGGGACATACGGAAAAGATTCATTAATTAATGAACACAACGGTACGACTACGAGGGTTGGTCAGTCGAATAAGTGGGCGTTGTCCGTCGAAGAAAGCTGAAAAGTCGGCGTGGTGGAAGTTTGAGGAAAGCTACGTGACGGTCGGGTGAGGTTTTCTAATCAGCTGCGGCTACATAGCCCAGCTTGCATGACACATATGACACATATGTGAATGGAAACCCGGCCGGTGCACTGCGTGTGGAATTACAAAAAATAATAATACGAAAAATCCATAAGTGCCACAAACCAAGGACTCCCGTCAGACAGGAATCAGGGTCCCACGACCCGACTGCCGACCCCAGCCTTCTGCATGCGGGCACATGCCCCTCGTGCCAAAGGACTGAGGCCCGCAAATACTATCATTACCCTAAAGAGTACAGAATATGGACCTAAAATGCTAAGCTAGGGCTGAAACCCTCAAAAAGCATAATTACCCGCTCCATCCAGCACAGAGTCAGGCATGACAGCAATAACAAAGCCATCACCTAGCAAAGCCTACTGAACAATGCCTAGATGAGAAGCAGCATGAGGCAGCTTCGCAGCCCCCCATCGAAGGATCACTGTAGCTACCTCTCATCACAACGGTCGGCACTGAACAGGCACTGGTCCTAGTCTCCTCTACCTACACTCTACTGAGCCGACTGCCCCTCTGCGGGCTGGATCTGCACAGCCTCCAGCTCAGAGCCCAGCTGCTCCAGGTCCTCCAAGTCCTGCAGGTCCTGCACTGAGAGCGGCCTCTCCTCATCCGTACCTGAAGCACAAGAGAAGGGCTGTCAGGAGTTCAACCTGAGCTCAGTGGGGGTATCCCACTGAGACTACACCCCCTCAGTCCCGCCACTGTGCCGTGCGCACACGGATGATTATGCTACGCAAACCATATGGTGTGCTATGCTATCCTGTGGTATGCTGTGCAGGGAATGCCGCTGAGTCTCGGGCGCACCCTGGAACGGGAAGTGCACAACCGTGTGTGAGGGGTGGTTTTGTTGTGCTATGCTGTGTTGTGTTGTTCTATTATGCTATGCATGTGCTTATGTTGTATTTTGCATTGATATGCATATGCCAATGCAGTGTTGTGCTGTGTCGTATATATATATATATATGCAAGTGGCGTGCCGTGCTGCGATATGCATATGCAAATGTTGTGTTATTGTGCAGTGCGGTGCAGTGATATACATATGCATTTGTTTCGCTGTGCTGTGATATACATATGTTGTGCTGTGTTATGATATACCTATGCAAATGCCTTGCTGCGCTCTGTTGGGGTGTTGATATGCATATGCAAATGTTGTGATGTGTTGTGAGGTGTTATGCACGTGCTATGCATATATGCTCTGTTGTTATGCAAACGTAAAAGCTGTGGTGTGGTGTGTTATGGTGTAATGGCATACAGTGTTGGACCATACTGCTGGGGCATACAGCGCTAGGGCATACAGTTGGAGCATGCAGTTGGGGCATACATATAGCGGTGAAGCATACGGCGATGGGGCATACAGTTGGGCATATAGCGGTGGGGCATACAACACTGGGCCATACATGATGTGATGTACAATCATATATGCGAATGCCTTGCTGCGCTCTGCTGTGGTATTGGTATGCAGATGCAATTGTTGTGATGTGTCGTGCGGTGCTGTGCACGTGCACGTGCTATGCATATATGCTCTGTTGTGCATATGCATATGTTGTCCTAAAACCTATCATTTGTTTCCCTGCGCAATGCTATGCGAGCATCCTGCCAAGTCTCGGGCGCACACCCGACTGCGCAATGCACAGTCGGGTGTGTGCTCGAGACGGGGTTGTCAGGAGTTCAACCTGAGCTCAGCGGGGGTATCCCGCTTAGACTGCAGCCCCTCACATAGCTATAACCTTGAACAACGTGCGCTGCACCTAAGGGTCTGGCACAGCCGATGCGAGTGCGGGACAGTTATCTGAAGAAGAAAAAATCTAGTTCGAAAACAAAACAACCGCAGCAGCCTGTGTAGAATGCCCTGCGGCACAGACGCCCCGTTAGCGAGACCGTTGGGTTTGATCCCAAGCGGGAACCAGGTTCCACGGACTACGGCCTCTAAATGTCTACGGCAGCGGGATAGTGGCCACGTTTTATGATAATCTCAGATGCACCCCATGCGCTGAGTTCGTTGGTTCCTCAGCGCGAATGCATGAACGGCGGCGGACCTGCGGGCGTACACAACCGCCAAAGCGCCTTGCTTCACTGTGGGGAATGAGCGCACAGCAAACCTAGTGCATAAGAGGAATGAAACTATTCTCATAAAACCAGCATGGTGTCATCTCGCGTTGACAGAAATGGCAAGCGCAGCGGCAACCCACACCGAGGAAGCAGATCACGCGCCTGCAGTCCGCGGCTCTTGCAGAGCGAGCGACGGAATGTCGAGGGGTTGCGGTTATAGCCGTTTTCGCGAGCACTTTCTAATAATATCACAAAATATTACGCCAGTTCGGACTTTTTGGCGTGCCCTCTGCGTGTTTGCACGACCTAACGTCAGACTGTATCATTGCGTGAAGCCGTGAACTGTTCATCTGATGATCTGAAAGGCGTGAGCATTTCGCGGGAAGAATCGAATCTTGGGAGCGAACGTTTGGACTTCGCCAGAAATCGCCGGCGAAACGAACGTGACGACGCTCGCGTCACGCCTCCATGAGGTCAGGTCGCGATTTCAGGTCACAATGACGCGATCTGGTCATGACATCCTTCCCACCTAGTGTTGGATAGGCTTTATCGACGCTCTGTGGGCTGCCTGGGCGAAGCACTCTGGGTCTTCGCTGCAGTCTGCGGCTACCGAGGTGCATTCTTCCGCTGTGTCGAGCAGTGCGGTGGGCGGCGCTACTCCAGCTGCGAAGCAGGTGGCCTGGAGGCGCATGTTCCAGAAGGTGGACTTCATCGAGGCCTTTATTCGTATGGAGCTTAATAAAGTCGTGGTGCGGTTGGGAGACCTTCAAAACATGGGTATTACATACAGTAATCACTCACCTTTAAGAAAACCCGCCGATAAGAAACCAGCCAGCTTTTCAGGGGGTACGCAAGTTGGTGATAATCGCTGACTGGGTTTTTTGAGCTATGACATAGTCGAAAATAAGAAATATGGGTGCTGGCGCCACAGGCGGAAAATTTTGAAAATGTTGCCTTTTTAAGGGTTTATCATTGGACTTTTAAGAAAATTGCTGGCTGATTGAAAGAAAATACTTGCTAATTCTTACCGATTCCATAGGACGCGCTGGCGCTGGCGGGGGGGTACGCAAGTTGGTGAAATTAGCTGGCTGACCCCAAACCGGTGAGTGATTCGCATTGCCCTACAACCATCCGCTAAGCGAACACAGCCCAAAAACAGCGATTTCCGGCCCGTTCAGATGGAAAAAATCTCATATATATATATATATATATACTAATTTTGCCTCTTACAAGGTCTAGTGACTTTATAAACCTAAAATAATTGTCATTATCACCCATTATGCATTTTCCGACGCGGGGGTATGCGCTTGCTCTCCCGGCAGGACGAGCACTCAGCGCTGCGGTATCCTGCGGGTGTCAAACCTCGGCCTATCCTTGCGACCGAGGCTCGCCTTGTCCGCGAGAACAAGGCAAGCCCATGGATTGGAAGCCTGACGAGGAGACTCGCAATGCTTCGATGCTGCAGCGCTTGGACTTCAATGTTTACAAGTCGATCCGGGACAAGTACGTGTTACGCCGAGGAACCTGGCTCAGGTTACACTGGCGGAGTTGGCGCACGAGGTGGACGCTCTGTGGGCTGCCTGGGCGAAGCACTCTGGGTCTTCGCCGCAGTCTGCGGCTACCGAGGTGCATTCTTCCGCTGTGTCGAGCAGTGCGGTGGGCGGCGCTACTCCAGCTGCGGAGCAGGTGGCCTGGAGGCGCATGTTCCAGAAGGTGGACTTCATCGAGGCCTTTATTCGTATGGAGCTTAAGGCGAAGGGCGGCAATGGTACATCTACTTCCGCCCCTACCGTTGCGGCAGACGCCAAGCGTAAGCGCGGCGGTCTGAAGGGTTTTCGCACGGGCATGCAGGCGCAGCCGGTGGATGGTGGAATTCGACGTGGCGTCGAGGTGAGCGAAGCCGCTGTGTCCGAGGTGCCCTGGAGACTGTGCGTACCACGGCTATCGCGAGTGCCCTCTTGGGGGCCTCAAGCCGGAGCATGCCGGCACGGCGGCGGCATATTGTGCTCCTGTAGAGCTTACCGCTGGTGAGCAGCATGCGATATATATCCTTCTGCATGCTACATTTTCCAGCAGGCTGCGGAGAAGAGAGCCTCTGCCTTTGCGGAGACTGCGGTGCCCACAGTACGGTGCACCGGTTGTGTTGCACGGTAGGTGGGGGCGGGCCGATAGACTGGGGGCATTGACCTATGTTCACGCGATTAGCGCAGAAAGAACGATGAAAAAACAGAAATCAAAGAGAAGTCGGAGTGTCACAAACGCTTGCTTCTTGTAGTACGGAAGCAGCGTTGTGACACTGGTGGCATACACGTGCCACCAGAGACTGTGGTGACCAAGGTGGTGACCAAGGTGGTTGCACTGGTTGAACGACAAGTGACATACTTCCGACGTGGACGTCAGACAGCGGCTGGAGACAGATATGATGACGCAGTCGTGTGACGCAGGCTGTAGGCAACCTTGTAAGAAAGGTAACGGTTTTGCTAGACTTGTAGCGCCGCAGCGCTACAAAGTTAGTGGACTCAATTTGTTTTGCCTTCGCGCAGCAGCACAAGGCTGTGCTCAGACCGCGAAAACAGAGTAACTCAAACGTCGGTAACAGTTCGGACACTTACATTTGGTGTAAATTATACTCGAGCGCTCTTGGTGGTGCAACAGAATTCGTGCGGGGCAGGAATCTTTTTCAAAACAAAATGTTCACATGTCGGTACCTTTTAATTACTGATCTGGTCAAAGCAAACAACAGTGATTAACCTCTGCGGATTCGAGTTCTTAAAACAGTAGCGACAGCGGGAAGTCCCCAGGAAGAGGAATCCCTGAGCGAAAGAGCAGCAAGGACTAAAGGGGGGAGTCAGGGGCACACTCTGCACTGATTTCGGCCCTAAGAGATAACTCGAAGATAATGCTGACCGATGCCAGGGGCACACTCTGCACTGGCTAGGCAGTTCTCGAGAGTCAGACTCCGAAGCTTTGACACTTGTTGGATGGGATACTTTAGACTGGTGGCTGACCAAGTCGGTTCAGTTTAGCGAGGCACATCGGCAGCGAGATACGACACTATTTTGAGCAGTAGCGACAGCGGGAAGTTGTCAGGGAAAAGAAACCTGGACGGCAGGATCCAAAAGTGGGGGGGGGGCTAAGTCAGGGCACACTCTGCACTGATTTCGGCCCTGAGAGATAACTCGAAGGTAATTCTGACCGATGCCATGGGCACACTCTGCACTGGCTAGGCAGTTCTCGGAGACTCCGAAACTTTGGTGATTGCTGAAAGGGGGACTTCAACTGGTGACTGACCAAATCGGCCCAGTCCAGCGAGCAACAGCGGTAACCACAATATTCTGAGTGACAGCGGTCTAGTTCCTCAGCCAAAACGGAATTTTCCCGGAATAAATCCCGGAATAAATCGGCTGCCCAGCGGGTGACACAGCATTTTGTCACAGGCCCGTTACTGGAAGGAGATCTGGCTGGGGGTGCACAGCACGGAGCCGGCACAGCGGCATCGACAGCAGAGGAAGCAGCAGCAGCGAAAGCGGCAGCAGCGGCATCGGCGGCAGAGGAAGCGGCAGTAGCAGCCTTTTCTTTGGCCTATGCTGGTGACGGCGACATGGACGGCCAGGAATCCAGCTCTAGTTCGAACTGAAAAAAACATCTAACCACGTACACGGGCTCAAAGGACGAGGACCGGGCGGAGTTCATACAGAATCTGGCTCGGGCAGTGGAGGAGCTTCGGAGGGTGCACGAGGCCAAGGTGAGGTCTCAACTCAAGTCCATGGCTGGACAGGGCCTCTCAGCGGAGAAGAGGAACTGGCTGAGGAACTCTTCTCCAGATTATCAGGCAGTTTGGGACATGCTGCCGTCATTACTTTTGGGCAAGGACGGGATGATGATGGTGTCGACGGCAGCCCACAGATGGTTTATGGATTCCTACGAGAAGGACGGCCTCACTGCCAGCAACGCGTGGATGATTCTGAAGGACGAGACTCGTCACGGGCCCATGAAGGGGGCCATCCCTTGTGGCAATCCCCTTTTCACGAGCGAGATGCAGGCAGCGCGTGGTACGTGGCCAGGAAATTCAGGGACGGGGACGTTGACGGCGAGGAGTCTGACGAGTACATGAACGTGGGTACTTCCGCCTTGAGGGGTCTTACGGGCAGCGATAATACTGAGGACACCATGTACTATTGGGCGCTTCGACTCTTTGTGGCCAAGCTCGACAGCAAATTCATGCTGAAGGGCACGAAGGAGAAGAAGGACCTGCTCACCATCAGGCCCCAGAACGCGGGGGAAGACGGGCTGACGTACCTGAAGGCCTGCCAGCGCAGAGAGATGATGGTGCATGCGGGGAAGGACGACGTCAGCAAGGAGATTCTCAGGCAGTTCATCGAGGAGTGTGTAGAGAACCTGCGCATCAATCAAGGTGTACAGGACGACCGTGCGGGACCAGATGCGCTCGCAGTACCCGCCACCGAGGCCAGTGACCTGGAAGAACTTGGAGGAGATCGTCGGCAACAGTGTTGCTAGCGAGGCGGTGCGGACCGGTCCGGGACTTGTTTTTCGTGGAAAACTAACGTGCGCACCCCTCGCGGACCTACGATCGATTTGACGCCGGACCTATGTGGCTCACAGCCCCAATCCGACGATTCTTGCCGGACCTGTCGCGGACCTATCAGATTTCCAGAGGTACAATAGTTGGTTACGGTGCTTGGATCAAAAATGATCGGCGATGGTGGCCAACTGTTGTACCTCACATCGCCGCTCTTTCGTCTTGGACAGGACAGAAAACCTAGTTGGGGAGTTTTCAACTCGGCTTGGGGGTTTACATACTAACGCAGGTGAAGCAGCGAGTTAGAAGCCTCGTTAGCAGTCAGTATGAAGCCTGTCTATTTATTATTGTTCTCAGCTCTTACCTTCGTATTTTTCAATGGTTCGCACGCAGTCGATGCTCCCACTCCGACGCTGGAGTGTGAGCGGACGCTTTCTTGCGAAGCAGTCGAGATGCAATGTGACACCGGTCCAGCTATTATCATCACTCAGACGCGCGTTTCCCCACATTCCGACAGTTCGTGGGGTGAAACTCGAATTACAGTTACCCCGATTCCCCGTGAGCCCACTCCAGCATTGCCTGATCAGTCACAGCGCGCCAATGTTTCAGACGCTCCACACACCTCCGAGGAGCGTGTCTCTCGGGCTCCACGCACACACTTTTTGCGGTATAGCACCGAATTCAAGACGGCTCCTTTGTCATCAAAGGCCGCCTTCAAGAATGGAACCTTGTCATCAAGTGCGAAACGCTTACGTGTGCAAACCTCAAAAGCAGCAACTCCGTCCAAACAACCTACTTCATCGGTGCGTTCATCTTACTCACTGACTTACTCACTGGCGGTTTGCCTACACGTTTCTGATGATTCGTGCGTGTTGTATAGCCTTGTCTTCTAGACTAGTCGCTATCTACGTACTCAAATAATGCAGTCCGGTATTTGCGCAGGCCGAGCCTGCAGCACATCCAGCATCTTCTCGCTCGAAGCAAACTCGTGCAGATCCGGAGGCTCCAAGCCCTCAGCTTGCACAGGTATCGCGCGATGTCACTTGATATACGCTGCACGCGTGACTCGAACTACCCATCTTAACACTGTCCAAAGCGGCGCGTTTAGCTAAACGCGCCGGGGGTACATAGTACTGTCTCGCTGCCCGTATGCGATCCGTGTCTTCGCAGCCAGACCCCCCTCTACCTGGTAAAACTTTTGACGATGATATGAAAACCTATCTGTTATTGTTCACTGCGATGGTTTGCTCTTATGAACCGTTTCTGTCGGTCGCCTTTTGTTTTCCAGGAGGCTGTGCGTCGCCCGTCTTCTGCGGAACAAGTTGTCGAGGATCCCAACCACCCCGCCAGTAACAGGTCCGAACAAGTCGATGGATCTAGTGGCTTGGCACCAGCTGCTACTACTTGTGAGCCTGTGCTGGATGAGGCTCGGCAAGCTGGTCAGAAATACGCAGATATTAAGGTCGGAGTTCGTGTGCGAGATTGCTTGTTACTTTGGTACGGGTGTTGTTGTGGACGAGATCAATTTAGAAACGGACAGGGTACCAAATATCAACGCTAAGATTTGTTGGGATAGACCTTCAAATAGTGAAACTCATAAAATTCGTAGCAAAGCTTACTTGTTCCCCTTAGACTCTGGCAAAAGTGTCTCTTCCGTAACAATAATAGAGTCTGCACCCGAAGTAAAAATGATGATCGCGAAGAGGAAGCGAACCTCCGACAAAGCACGAACCGAGGCGGATCGCAAGTTCCAATATAAGCGGGGACGAGGCCGTTCATGGCTCTCTTGCGACGAGTCTTCAAAGTTGATGACCTGCAAGGCGTGCACTGCTGGCGGTTGTTCCAATGTGTTTGTTTCTCCTGGGTGTGGTCGCATGCGGCTCGAAGTTATATCGTGTTGCACGAGCAATCAGATGACCACGTGTTCGCTGCGAATCACGTCGAAGTGCAACAGCGAGAGTGGCAGCGAGCAGAGGAGAATGCCTTGTTCAAGGAGCGGTCGGGCGTGGTAAACCTCATGCATAAAGCTTATGAGGTTGCCACGTTGAACATTCCTCCTGCCAACTTTGCTGCGATGTGCCAGTTTGACGAGTCGCTGTTTCTTGACGATGGTCTGACTGCAAACTTGGTGTCGAGGCATATAGGAATAAGAACAGCTGCAAATACTTTATCCGCTTTATTGCTGGAGTGCTCCGAGAGGATATTTTAGAGAAAGTCAAAGCCTCTCCTGCATATGCCTTGGTTGTCAATGAAAACAATGATATCGGCAATATATATATATAGAGGAGATGGTTATGTATTCATGGTTTGTATATGATGGCAAACCTTATACTCAGTTCCTTGGTCCTGTTCCTATTGAGCATGCAGACGCACAGAGCATTGCGCAAGCTATTTATGCCAACGTTTAAGCTTGGGAGTTGCCCTTTAATGCCCTGCTGGCCTTTGGCAGCGACGGTTGTTCAGTTATGACAGGTGCAGACAACGGAGTTGCTGTGCGTTTGCGGAGGGGGGACTTATGCATTAATAACTCTCGTATGTTATCGTTTCACTGTATGGCACATACGTTGCAGTTGAGTGCCAAAGGCGCAGGCAAAGATATTCCGTTTTTTCTTCTTCTTTTGAGAGTACACTTCACAGTATTGCTTCGTATTTCAACAGGTCTGCAAAACGTGGAAGTAGGTTTGCCGATATTCAAAAAGACCTTGGATTTGATCGCAATTCTGCTGTTTTGTCTGACGTGGTTACACGATGGTTGTCAAAGGGCAATTGCGTTGAATCGATATACAAACTGTTGCCTGCGCTAGAGCAAGAGTTCCGCAGTCAATCACAGCAGAGTTCGGTAGCAACCACTCTACACAAAGACCGACGTTACCTCTTACACCTTCCTTGCCACTTTGGCATTCCATAAAGACCTTTTCAGCAAGTTGAATGAGCTCAGTGTTAGTCTTCAAAAAGACACCGTCGATTATGATTATGCCATGGGGTTGGTTAAGTCCACAAAGTGTGGTATACATGCTTTGTATATAGCGCCAACTGTGCCAGGTGGCATAAACATTGAGAAGTCCGACACTTTTATCTTTAAGCACCCACACGGCGAGTATATTGTTGAGTATAACGAGACTGAACATGCTACTGTTGTGCAACACATCAGAATATTTGCTGAGAGTTTATATGCAGAGTTTGAGGACCGCTTCCCACCAGAGGACATCATTTCACACCGGCAGAATTTCCTGCGGATGCTAGCTTGAGTAGCAACTATGGCGATGCAGAGCTAACATTGTTGCTTGACCATTATTCCAAGAAAATCCAGGGCCTTGACAATGTGGCCTCGTGCTGAGATATGTTTTACAGCCACCCAGTAGCGTGATGCAGCGGCAGTTTACCGGCCATCGTCGGCTATTTCTGAGCTGCTGGGACCTTTTTAAAATACAGCATCGTCGGTTACCCTCGGCGCGCGTAATTATGGCCGCTGGATCACCTTTGTGGGCTGCTAGGTGCTTTTCCAGCTTTTCAGCATTGTGCATCTCCCCTCGCGGCCGCAATTACGGCTGCTGGAGATACCGCAAGCTGCTGTCTATTCGTTTGATATCGCATGTGCTCCGTCGTTTATCTTGGAGGGGCTACGCGCCTCCATTATTGGGTTCGTGTCCAAACACTCCGACTAAGTAGAGTAAATGTTTTTGCAGGTTTGATTTTATGTTTTTACTCTTTCGACATTCTAGCGCGCGTCCCTCCCTTTACGGCTGCTAAATATGCCGCGGCCTGCTGTCTAATATCTCAGTTCACTGTCTCGGATGTGCTCGGTAGTCTTGGAGGGGCTACGCGCCTCCAAGATTGGGTTCGAGTCCCAACACTCCGGCTGACTAGCGTGCCTTTTTGCAGGCTTATTTCTGTTACTGTTTCAACTTCTTTATAGCAACGCGTTCCTCCCTTTACGGCTGCTGGATATGCCGCAGCCGGCTGTCTAATAGCTCAGTGTATTGTCTCGGATGTGCTCGGTAGTCTTGGTGGGGTTACGCGCCTCCAAGATTGGGTTCGAGTCTCAACACTCCGGCTGACCAGCGTACATGTTTTTGCAGGTTTGTTCTGTTTTTTGTGTTGCGCTTTGTTACTAGAATTGCTGTTCGGGATCCCTTGCTTTTCATCACTGTTAATTGCGGGTGCAATTCACACGATCGGCTGCTCACATACCACCAAAATGGGAGGGAAGTTCACGATGGGGCCCCTTCTCGGGGATTGAACCCACGTGTCTTGGGCTGAACACTCAACCCTCTCGTGTCCGCGACTACTTAAAGGCCGAACAACCTGGAAAGAAACTAGGCATGAATGTAGCTTGTAGCATGATGCTGTTTTCAAATATTCTTGATATAGTAACCGTTGGGGTATTGTAATATTTTGAATTTTTGTCTGCGCGACTGCCTGTTTTGACTGGCTGAGCCAGATTGACTACACTTCCCCCATTATTTATACAACGATGACTACATTTTCCCCATTATTTATATTTTCATTTATATTATGACTACATTTCCCCTTATTTCTTCAATTAATTATTTTGACTACCGACCCCGAAAAAAATGACTACACCTCCCCATATAACATGTCTTGAGGGTGTTTAAAAGTTCGTGAATATTCGTGTGACCGCCGCATGCACTCGAAAATACCTATACATATGGGACATGTGTTGACGTCTTTGATTACTGCTACCGATAACTAGCTAGGTCCTCCTATCTGAATAGCAAAAGAGATCTCCAGGAGCTTCGCAGGCCATCTCTACCAGTCTGCTGACTACATTAACGTGGTTCCAGCATTGTGCCTCATCGCGGGCAATACGGTGGAACATGATTCGACAGCAAGCGCTCCCTCCCGATCAAGCACTAGAGAAGGTCGTACACGAGCTACCAATTGGTAACTCCACAAACGTCTTCCAATGCATGCCCTCCTCAAGAATCGCGCACAAACCGCTTATTTGGGTTGCTCAATCGTTGCCACAGACTAAGTTTCTTCGTAACTCGGTATGGGGTTGCTTCATCTTCATCCTCTGAACTCTCTCCTTTCTTTTTACCGCCCGATCTTCGCGAGCCACCACTTTTTAATGAAGCTCCTTTTGTGTCTATCTTGTTCTTTGTCCTTTCAGTTTGCTTCGTTGCACGACCTGCTGGGGCTTGACTTCTTCTATCACCTTTGCTGTAAGAGGGCAACTCATCCCTAAACACGCCTTCCCGATCATTCAGACCGTTATCTCGCATATAGCCACACTCCAAACTAAACATCATGCTGACATGCACAGCCGGGCGAGTTGCGCTTGGCCTCTCGAGCCCTACAAAATCAAGCTGACATGCACAGCCTGGCGAGTTGCGCTTGGCCTCTCGAGCCCTACAAAATCAAGCTGACATGCACAGCCTGGCGAGTTGCGCTTGGCCTCTCGAGCCCTACAAAATCAAGCTGACATGCACAGCCTGGCGAGTTGCGCTTGGCCTCTCGAGCCCTACAAAATCAAGCTGACATGCACAGCCGGGCGAGTTGCGCTTGGCCTCTCCGGCCCTACAAAATCAAGCTAACATGCACGGCCTGCGGGAGTGCGCTGGCCTCTCGAGCCCCTACAAAATCAAGCTGACATGCACAGCCTGGCGAGTTGCGCTTGGCCTCTCGAGCCCTACAAAATCAAGCTGACATGCACAGCCTGGCGAGTTGCGCTTGGCCTCTCGAGCCCTACAAAATCAAG